>JBBMEG010000150.1:0-10109 GCA_037832605.1 Cyclanthera cordifolia
ACACGATCTCACTTATTAAATAAAATACTAATATTAAAAAAATCAGAATTAATAAATAATAAAAATTATTTCAACAATGTGCACCCCGTGCGGGGTTTCTTACTGAGTTGTCACAGGCTCACTCTTCGTTTTATGTTGGCTATGGATCCAAAACCTTAGTTACAGCTACGCATTATGATGGATGAGTGGCAGCTGAGGATAGACTCATGGGGGAGGGACAAGTCTGTGGTGTCTTATTTATGGTTGTTCTACTAATAATCGAGTTGTATCTCCTTCTGTACGAACTATTGTAATAACTTAGTTTTAAACCGTTTAGTTTTGAAATCGAGATCTCGAGATTTAAATTCAGGCTTAAATTGTTGACTGCCTGGATAAGATAAATGTTTTGATTTGAACATGCAGGGTCGCTTTTAATGCATTTCAAATGTCCAGGTCCTATTTTACAAGTTTTGCAGGTATGAGTTTCTCATATTTTAGGGAAAACTCTGCCAAAATTTCATTAAAAATTTTCATGCATTAGTAATTTACATGTTATAACCTAACGGTTATGGATCGGGTTGTTACAATGAAAAAGAAGGCAAGTTTTTCTGTGTTGCTCCTTGATCAATGTTCATTTTTTAATCTCTTTATTTGGATAAATGTTAACCCAACATTGAAAAAATCCAAAATATGAGGGAATTAAACATTGAATTCTCGCCTTGCAAGGTAAATTATAGTATTTCTACTGTCTGGCGTTCGTCTCGCCTAAATATAACGAACAATAAATAGTCTTACAAAACATGAGTATTGGGTGGCTGGTGGCATTGAATAGTAGAATATTACCATTTTCATTCTCTTCTAATACTTGAGGATTTTGGTGCAAAAAATGGAATGGGAGAGGATTTTTAAATAAATAGCTCATAGAATGATGTATCTAACATGGTGCTCCATCAGCGGACCTTGTTCAGACTATCCACATTGTACACCATCTCACTTTTTTGATGAGGAAAAAAAAAAAAAAATTGAGAAACAAGATAATGGCAGAGGAGAGAAACAGATTTTTTTTTAAGCAAAATTCTATCCTTTGGCCTCTTACTTAAATAAGACATATAATGGTTAATTGCTATATTTATGAGATGAGATGTTATTGATCTAAGTTTAAAATTTAGGAGTGTAGTGGTTACAAATACTACACTTTTAAAGTGATTTATGCAATTTCCTTTTGTTTATTATATTAAATTTTGTTTGTATGTATAATATATATATTATATTCATTCATCGTGTCATATTAAAAAAAAAAGTTTTATAATTTGTCTTATAACTTTATTTATATTTTCTTTTGTGCATGATCTTTTTAATTTTAAACTAGTTAAATATATATTTCGTCATTTGAAATTAACGATATTTTCACAACCAATTTTATTTTAATCTTGTGAGGTTGTGGTATCTTGCTATGATATACTTTAATCCTTTTGAGTATGATGATGTGATTTGTTGTTCTGATTGAGAAAGTTAGACTATAAAGCTCGAACTATTTAGGTGTCATCATCTTGAGGGGTGTATGGGATGTGATAGATTATGTCACTCTTATGAGTTAGAGATGAGATGAATTTTCTCCTTCCAATAGCGAGGATCTGATGCAGATGCAATATGCCGACGCCCCCAACGAATCCTAGTTTGTAACCTGTAAAAGGCAGGACTCTGATCATTGTATATGCCTACTATATGAGAGTTCTTAGCTTCATGCGATATGTGTGGACGTGCTGTCATTACTACTAACGATGAGCATCCACCAACTACATTTAGTGTACACATTTTTTCGAGTCGGTTTAGGCATGTGGACTTTGACTTAGGCAGTCTATGTAGGCCTACACATTGACTGTTTTACAGTAACATGCGGTGTATGCCTACACTTACTTAGTGTTGGGCGAATGCCTTTCCTGAATTAGTGATGTCAGTACATCATTCCTTGTTATTATCTATAATCCCTTTAGTTAGGATGATCCATAAGAGATAATTCATATCCATTGTGTTCTTTGATCCCTGAGTGAGTGCACACAGTAGCCTCAATCCTACTCAACTTCTCCCAACATTTCATCAAACCTCAAATCAAATTTTATATCAATTTTTTAAAAATAAACATCTTCTCACCTAAATACAAATCTCAAAAAAACTATTTCCAATATCTTCTCTCTAAAACACAAATTCCCAACACAAGTACTTGATATCCTAAATTATTCCATTTCCTCTCCTCCCCTCTCATCAACCTTCGGAGATGTTTAGATTGAGATTTCAATAGTATTTATAATTAGTATTTAGAACGAGAATTTATTTTGAATATTTAAATATAATGATTACATTCAAAAGTTTGTTTGGATTTAATTTTTAAGAGTATTTGAAATTAGTATTTAGAATCGCAGTTTATTTTGAATATTTAAAAATAATTATTTAAAATGATTGTAGTAAAAAACTTATTTGAATATAATATTTAAAAATATTTAGTATTAATATTTAAAATGAAATTTTATTTTGATTATTTCAAAATAGATCAATTTATAAATATTTAGTACCCAACCCAAACATCTTTAAATTACAATCATCCCCAAATTTGGTAATAAATAAATAAATAAATAAAATAAAATAAGTACTGTGCGTTGTTGCGATAAACCTCGGTGCAGTGCGAAGCCTCGGGAAATTCAAACGCGTAGTAAATCTCTTAAGTCGCTGACTGTGACGGAAAAGCCACGACAGACGAACGACAGCTCAACACCCACCACACACCCAACCAATCACATCGCGCCTTCTTTCACCGCACCCCGTGGGAAGCTCACACGTTCGAAAACGCACCGGGTAATCGTAATTGCAATGGCAATTGTGGAAGAAAATCCCAATTCGGAAACAACCGCAATCTAATTTTCATTCTCTCATTCTTCTCTTTTCACGGAATTTCTTTTATTTTCAGTTTCAAGTTTCCCCTTCGTTCATATCCTCCTTTCTCCGATTCTCTTCACTCTCGGCTCGAATCCGTCTCATTTTGTATACACGTCTGCAATTCCCTTCGTTCACCTGTCGATTCACATTCTTCGTTTTCTAGGGTTTTCTTGAATTTCCCCTCCATTCTGTTTCCACTTCTGAACGAGTGTTCTTATTAGGAGAGAGGCCGTTTTGTGATTTCGAGTAGTTGGTTTTTCCACCGATGACGTATAATGAGACGGATGACGGCCGGAGAGGAGAAGTCGTGGCGGAGGATATCATGGTGGGGGTTCGATGTGACCATGAAAATGGGGACTACGTTAGATTGAAACAGAGCCCTTGTGATTCTCAAGCTGAGGTCTCCTCTGATGGCCCTGATTCTCACCCTTGTTCTCCTGCAAGGTCTTTCTGCCTTTGGGCTCGTTTGGTGGTGGTTTTCGTTTTCTTGGTTTCAATAGCTTTTGTTTTTATCAAATGGGTCGGACCATTTTTCATGAATAAGGTCAGCTTTTCTCTTTAATTTTAGAGTAATTCTGATTTTCATTCAAATCGAGCTGCACAGCGTTGTTGTTTTGATTTTGGTCTTGTAGATTCCATTATTGGGTTCGCAATCTCTGAATTGTATTTTGGATTTTGTGGAATTCTTCATGCCATGACCTTGGCTGTCCTGTATTGGTTTTCTCGGCTTGATTTATTAACTCAGTTTACGAATTTTATAATTGCTAGTTGTGGCTTGTGTAACCTTTGATCATTTGATATGACCCAAAAAAGTTATCGAGATACTTATTTAATCTGTACCTTTTATTTCAAATAAATTGCTGCTGCTGTTCTGCTGGCTTGTTTTTAAGCTCTGTGGCTTTCTATGTTCTGTAGTACAACAACAAATTTTGGGCCTGAGGATTTCGAAACACAACCTCTGTGCCAATTCTGTGGCTTGTTATTTGTTATCAGGTTTTGGTTTTTACCACTTTGTTTTGAGTATTTATGAAGATTTTATAAACGAGCTTTTATAATCACTCTTTAAAAACTATATACAAACGAGCTATTATTACAATTTCTTTTTTATAATCACTCAAAATAACTCCACATTTCTTATCATGATTTACTAGGACCAAATTCCTGTTTATGCAAGTTCTTTGAATGGTAATGTCATTTTGGGCATTCAACATGTTTCTCAAGTCTTCTTGCAACATAAGTTATCGGGATTTATTCAGCAGCTTTAGATCATGTGTATTCTTCTGGTTATGTTATCTTTCGGTTGAAAGATAATATATTTTATGTGGCTATTACAATGATTATCTACTCAATGAATTAATTTCATATTCATAATATTCTTTAAGACCAATCGTGATGCCTAATATTTGGAGATTTATACTTTCCGAAGTATTTACTGACCTGTGCTCTTATGCAAAAGTTGAACTGCTCAAAGTTTCTTTTTAGCCTAATGGGTATTTCATTTACTACAGGAAATAATACCAATTATAAATTGGGAAGCCGAAACGTTTAGTACTCCAGTTCTGGCAGTTCTTGTTTTCTCCTCAGTGGCACTGTTCCCTTCATTGTGTTTACCATCTTCACCTTCTATGTGGCTGGCAGGGATGACTTTTGGTTACGGCTTTGGGTTCCTTTTAATTATTTCAGCAGTAACTATTGGTGTATCACTTCCATTTTTCATTGGCTCCTTATTCCATCGTAAAATTCAAGTCAGAGCTGGTTTTAACTTTATCCTATTTGTTAAATTCACAGCATAGTTTTTTTTACTCCATAGCTAACCAATGTTTCCTTTTTTTACAGGGATGGTTTGACAAATATCCTAAGAGAGCTTCTGTTTTAAGATTAGCAGGCGAAGGAGACTGCCTTCATCAGTTTCGGGCAGTAGCACTAATTCGTATTTCTCCATTTCCTTACATCATATATAATTATTGTGCTGTAGCAACCAATGTCAGATATGGTCCTTACATCTTGGGGTCTCTGGTTGGAATGGTGCCGGAAATATTTGTTGCAATATACACGTAAGTATGCCTTACTTGACCCTGAACCTTACTCGTACATGCTGTTGAATTCCACATTTCTTGAATGCTAGTTAGTAAATTACATTAAGAATGTTCTGGCCTCCAAACACATGTGAATCAACATCATATTCCTGCGGCAAGAAATGAAAGCCCTTTCCACAATGGTACAACTTTTTCATTAGTTTTTTTTTTTGAGAAGAAAAACCACTTCATTCACCCACCATCAAACAAATACAAACAATCAACCACCACAAGGGAGCCAATGTCACAAGGAGATTTCTCCTCCAAAAAGACAAACACTCTCCACAAAAGAGGAATTAAAAAAGAGTTAAAAGAGAAAACAGTGGGTTGCTTTGCTAAGCAATCAGCCACAATCTTACAATTTCTACTCCCATGATTAAACCTGACAGAATTAACATAAGCTGCCAATCTCTTAATATTAGCAATAATGTATCTGTATTCAGACAAATCTGGCAAACCATCCACAACCGCCTGGATGACAACAACAAACTCTGACTCAACAAGAATAGGGGGATCCAAGGGATCTTGGAATCAAGAATAATTCTTCATCCCATCCCTCACCACCATCCCTTCCAAAAAAAAAAAAAAACTGGTAAGCTCCTGAAACTCAACTTCCATCCAATCAGCTTAGGAATGCCTCCCCAATCACATACAATCCAGCCAATTCCCCCTCCACCGGAGGATGGAGAGAAAGCAGCGTCTGTATTCAATTTCTAGCCGCTCGGAGGGGATCTTTCCACTTTTCGTCCTTAACCCTTAAATCATTTATAGCTCCCGATGAATCCCCTGCTAAGGCCAAACAATAAGTGTTAATATTTTTATCAATCAAATTCAGTAGCTTATGGATTTTTTTGGAAAACCTATCAATAATAATAAGATTCCTGAAATTCCATAAGCTCCCCATCATAAGACCTTTGTCACGCTCATCCTTTCCAATACGGGAAAGGAGTCTCTCCAGAAATCAACACTCGAATTTGTCTCCATGAAAAATCTACAAAAGTTAGTAAACTAAGGAAAAATATGTCTCCAGGCAATCTTAAAATATTTGCAATCTTTCAGAATGTGAAGATTAGATCCCAACTTCACTAAGGGGGCAATTTTCATTATGAACTTGGGAGCTCCTACACTTAAAATTATAAGCTATACACTTTTAATTGTAAAGTATGTACAGGACTTGCCCTTATTTAAGTCAATTATGATAAGACTCCATAAGTTCTTTGAAAGACATTGATCCAGAAGAAGTTTTGGAACTTTACATTGACTCAGTTGTATTTACCACATATTAAATTATAGTGCAGTATGATGGACTTTATGCAAAACTCTTTCGTTTGAGTCCGATATAATCTTTTGAAAAAATTTGAGGAGTGGATGCATCCAATCGGACTGCTACCTGTTTTTGTGTGATCAAATTATGAATACTGACATTCACGGATATGAAAAGAATGAACGGCAGATGGTTATCTATTAGTTTGGTTATCTATTACTTGTATTATTTAAACCCAACCCTTGCAGTCATTTAAAGGAAAAAGAAATCTAGACTGAGTGACTGGGAGCCTTTTGCTAGTTTCCTTTTTCTGATTGGAAGATATGCATGTACAATCATGTCGGTTTCTTGAACCTATTGGGTGCACATTAGAAGTGGTTCTTATAAAAATTTAAAGTAATAAATCATTGTGGGCTAGTATTTGACACTTTCTGCTCAAGTATTTTAGATAATTTAGATTATGAATATGATTAATCTAGGTGATATAAGATTTGAAATGATAATGCGACTAGGTACTTATCTACTTGAGCTTTCTTACTGCAGTGGCATTTTAATTAGGACATTGGCAGATGCTTCGCAAAATCACCAGTTCCTCTCACCCCCTCAGATCGTGTTCACGGTTGTTGGATTTTGCGTCACTGCAGCTACCACGGTATTCTTCACTGTGTATGCTAAAAGGAAACTCAAGGAATTGCAGTCAGAAGATGAGCAATTATTGCAGTAGGTGGGGCCCATTCCTTAGACGGGCTAAAGTTGCTTATTCAAGCACACAGATCCCCTGAAAAATGGCCGCATTGATCGAACAACTATCCTTGTTCGGTTTCGAAAAAGCTTGGGGTGAAGGCAAAGAAAGAAGAATGCAAAAATAGCGTACAAAAATATCACACTTCGTTTACTGAAGTCACCCTAAAAGCATCAAAGAAAACGTATATTGTCTTTTATCACTTTGTCTAGCTTTCAAACCACAATTGTAATGGTTTGAATGAAAGCATTGAATTGGATTGGATTGGATTTTGGCAAATGCTCTTGGGCTGTATATGAATGTTAATAACGTTGTTTGTTGATGGTACATAATATTCATTATTCTGCTGATGAGTCGATTGTCATATGATGATGAATCAGTGTATACAATTATTATCTCTCTTTCAAATTCATTTATGGTGTGTTTGGAGAGGAGAAAGAGAATGTGCAAGGACATCAACTCACTTACCCGGGGTAAATTGGGAAGTCCTTAATAGGATTTTGTGAAGGTGAACTTTGGGCCTCTTTGGGTATAAATAAGGTAAAGAAAAGGTGTTGAGGGGATATATTTTGCGTCAAGTCGGAGGATTTATCGAAAGAGTCTCCGGTGTTCTGTAATTTACCTGTTAGGTATCGTTATTTTGTATTTTCTATTTTTTTCTGTTAGTTAAGTGTAATCAAGTTCTGGATATTAAACATAATATGAAATATATGGATATTGCAACTTGTTTTCTATTCTATTAGGGTTGTTGAAGTAATGTATTGGGTACCTTAATATTAGAGTACCAAAAATTACAGACAGAAGCAGGACAATTACTTCTGGAAGAAAGATTGGAGAAGGAACAAGACATTGGTGAGTTACAAAGCAAGGGTGAACAAAATGGAGAGGAAGTTGGATGGTTATGGACTGTGTTGACTAATCGGGAAGCAAAAGAAGATTCAAAGAAGATTGTGGGGATCAATACAAGAATGAAAGCTGAAACATATCACTTATATTGAATATCTAGTCATGGAAATGAAGGGCTTTTGCTTTAAGTGTAGTTTGAAGTAATTTAACAGTGCTATTGTTGATAAAATGTATCGAGTAGTCCGTTCACCAGAAGCTTACATAGCTGACGGTTAAAATTTCCATTCGAATTTGAGGAGAATCATTACTCGACGCTATAACTGGGTCTCTATGGAAATTATTGACAACTGGACCATTTCAATTAAGGGGGGGCTGGATTTGTACTAGACTCTTGAATACCCCGAACGTGCGACGTATTGTGGGCCCAGAACAAACAATTAAATACCACCTTGAGGACAATGTATGTGTCAATCTCGGCGGCATTGTAAGGACCTCAACTCCCTTCAACATTCTAGAGGGGGCAAATTGGGAAGTTTCTTGATTTTGTGAATGTGAACTTTGGGCCTCTTTAGGTATAAATATATAAGGTAAGAAAAGGTGGAGAGAGGGGATATATTTTGAGTTAAGTCGGAGGACTTGGGAGAGTCTTTGGTGCTCTATAATTCACTAGCTAGTTATTGTTATCTTGTTATTTCTATTTTTTTCTGTTAGTTGAGGGTAATCAAGTGGTGGATATTGAACATATTATGATATATATGGATATTGCAACTTGTTTCCTATTCGGTTAGTGTTTGGTATTTGTTTTTCTGTAAATTGTTGAAGAAATAAGGTATTGGATACCTTATAGAATGATTATGGAAGGAATGAAATTTAGGGAGAATAAGAAAATGAATGTGTTCACACGAGATTTCGACAAATATAAATGCGAGACACGTTTAATTTTGAAATGTATATTTGTATTGATTTGAATATGTGCGATGTGGAATACAATCTCTAATATGTTATTCTGGTTCTTTCTCTCTCCTATACAAATATTCTACTTTGCAGCTTGTTCTTGAAGTTGAATTTGTTGGTGTTCGATCGACATTTGGCTTCTTGATCTTTTTTATGGTTGGTCACTAACTTGATCTTTGGATCGGTCTCTGACTTGTTGATCTTTTTTATGGTTGGTCATTGACTTGTTGATCTTTGGATCGGTCTCTGACTTGTTGATCCTTGGTGAATTGTTGATCTTTGGATCGGTCTCTGACTCGTTGATCTTTGGACCGGTCTCTGACTCGTTGATCTGCTTGATGATCGGTCTTTGAACTTGTTGATCGTGAGATTGGTCTTTGACTTGTTGATAGTGAGATTGGTTGTTGACTTGTTGATCTTTGGATCAGTCTCTGACTTGTTGATCTAATCGGATGATCAGTCTTTGACTTGTTGATCGTGGGATCGGTCATATTGACTTGAATAACGGATGTGTTCTTCGTATTTGGTTGCTTGTTTAAGGAATCACTTTATCTTTGAAGTGATTTTGGACTTCAGAAGGGCGTTTGATTTTTGGAAGTTTGGAAAGTCTTCAGCTTGTTGAATTCTCTCTCAACTTCAAACTTCTCCCCCTGAAATTGAATGAAAGTCCTCTATTTATAGAGCTTCCATGCATCTAGACTTGTGCTTGATGGAATTTTGGATATGGGCTTTGGACTTGACCCACTAGACTTGTCTATATGGACTTGAGCCTATTCGTTGGAATTTTCACTTCCATGTTTAGGCTCACTATCTAAACTTGGGTCTTATTTACTTTTGACCCAGCTTTAAAATAAAACCAGCTTTTGATCCAATTTAATTTTGCAAAATATTGTTTCAAAATTTAATTTAATTTTTTCATTAAATTTTAAATTTTGGATAATGATGTGGCAATTGATGATTGGCTGAAATTTCCTAGTCAACAGAATGATTATGAGAAAAATGATTATTTGTGTTTGGGAGAAGGGAGTAATTATATGTTGTGTTTGATTGAAGAGAATGAAAATGAAGAAAATAAAATAATGTGTGAAAAAAGTTATGAAGGGGGTAAAAAATTGTTAATAAAAAATAGTTATGGGAGAATGAAAATGTGGTTGTCGGATCCTATTTTGATGCATAGATTAGGTATAATGAATATTTCCAAACTAGTTTATTTTTCGTTAAGATAAGATTGTTTTATTGCCAATTGTTGATGCCGAAAAATGGTCAACGGTCTATCCACAGTACTATTTGTTTAGTAGAGGACGAAAGGGCCTGCAAA
>JBBMEG010000151.1:0-10108 GCA_037832605.1 Cyclanthera cordifolia
ACGCCCATAGGCATCCGACCCCACCCCACCGTGCACGTTCCGCCGCAACGCCGCCCGCCCTCCACAGGCCTCCGACCGACAGTGCATCTGTGTGAAGAGTGCCATTGCGGTAGGACAATTGTATGTCAATGTGAAGTTGGGAGAAGTCGTCTCTTTGAACTTGGGAATGTCATGAGGGAGTCGTACCCGTCTGAAAGAATGTCAAGTCTGTTTGCCAAGGGCTTAGTGGGACAGACATTGTGAAAGAACCGTTATCATCAGAGGGATAATGCTAATGGTTGCAAGCAGAGCCGGAAGACCGTATGACATGGGCCGGTCAAGTGCCAAGTTGTGCCACTCCATGTGGGTAGACATGCCCATCTGTGGCACAACGTACTTGGAGAATCGGTGTGGTGGTAAAGAAGACACCCATGTCCAGCCCATGCAGACGGCATCATCCTTGAACCACATCACATGCTCCCAAACCGATTACCATGTGTTCGTTCTCATTTCTTATAAAAAAAAATATGTCGTATGTCCTGAAAAATGATTTTATTGCATTCCACATTCTTAAAAGTGAAAGAAGAACACAATCTGTTAACCATTATAGAGCTAAAGGGCGTTCGTCTCAGGCTTCAAACGGATGAACCGTCGAAGAAAAAACATTGTGTAATCCATTTTGAAGCCCAAAACGGGCGTTTTTCGGGTAGCAAATGGGACAAGCTGCCTATGGCAGCTTGCCAGGGGGGTAGATCTCGAAAAGTTAAATGGAATCAAAAAAAAATTCATCCAATTTGATTAACGGAGCACAAAGTTACAGCCCCTCAAAGTTTCGTTGACGTTTTAAGTCGTTTTTGAGATCATAAAAAGTCCCGGCCTTTAAATTTAATGCTCAATTTAAGACCACAGGTTTATAGAACACGAAAAGACGTATCAAAAAGAGTGCTCATTTGCCAAAAACAAGTATGTATTGAGGGAGATATGCTCTTCGAAAGGTAGACTTGGTGTTCTACACGTTTGAGTTCGACGAATCTGGAGAAGGGTAGCTGTTGCTCTTTTCTAAAAATAAAAACATTTATATCAGAATTTAACTCAAACTTGTTTTAGCATAATTGGCTCATATTAAGTTTTGGTCTATCTCAGCACACCAGTTCGAACCCCAGCGGCAACAATTATATACTTTTTATTTATTTGTTTTTTCACTCTAAATCTCAGATCTTTCCCGCCTTTTCTAGTCTTCTATACTTCTCTTCCCTGTTTATTTTCACAGATATTTTTTTAATTTCTTTTTTCTCTCTAAATCTCAGATCTTTGTCGCCTTTTCTAGTCTTTTATCTCCAAGTCCACTTTAGTTTTCGTTCGTTCTTCTATGCCATGGTCACCTCTTGAAGTCACTGTTCATCTGTTCAGATCTGTTTTGTAATTGGGCATTATCCATATGATTATTCAATAATTTTTCACTCTCGAAGGGAAGAGGAAGTTTATTTCGTTTCTGAGTTTTGTTTTTGAAGTTGAAAGCTACTGGATGAATGGATTTCATGGCAGCATCCTTCAATATGGAAGCACAAAGTTTCGCACACCTCACTTGCACAGGTTTGATTCTGGGATTTTCCTTATTCTGTTTTGCTCTCCCAAAACCAACCATGAACCCTAAATAAATTTCGAGTCATTTTCCAAAAACATCATCCAGTCATTAATTGTTTGTTTGTTGGTTTTGTCGTCTGATAGAGTGAGCATGAGGCCTCTCCTGGGTATTACTTTTTCATAGTTTACTGCTCATGGTCACCAATGTGCTGTCTTTTATTTCCTCTTGCTATCTTTAACATGAATCTCTATTATTTGTGTTCTTCTGGAACATACACCGAACTAACTGTCTATTCATTTATTAGCTTGGTTCAAACAGACGAGTTCCTTACATTCGAGGGAGATAACAATTATCAAATGCGATGGCAAAGGTTTTCGGATCAATTAGAACTGATATGGTAGAGTAATTTTGGGGGGGCGAAGAACCGGTGTGGCCTAGTGGTCAAGAAGGACCTTGGAGATTAGCCACCTACCTAGGAATTATTTTCCTACGGGTTCCTTGACATCCAAATATTATAGGGTCAGTTGGTATGTTCCGTGACAATAGTCGAGGAGCGCGCAAGCTTATTGAGTCAGTCACGTATATAAAAAAAATTAAAATAAAAAGGGGGAGTGAAGGAAGGCCATCCTTGTTTAGAAATAAGGTAAATAGACTAGTGTATTCTGGCGGAATCTAGGCTACATCATTTGTGTGATGTGGCAACAAACTCTTGGAAGGGATTGGATATGGTCAAGCCATAGAAGCATTGGCGGTACCTTCTCAAATCCCATAACACATCTCAATGTTTTATTTTCTTCTCTTCAATTTTTTTCTGTTCTAACGTGATAAGCCCAAAATGTTCATTGCTATTGAAAGTAATTAGGATGGTTGAAAAATATGTGATACATTCAAGGGTTTTGGAGAGAGTGGGAAAGGGGTCCAAGTGTGGGGCCCATGCATATATCCTTTAAATGTTTATTTGTTATTTCTTTATTTCCTTGTCCTTTTATCGGGGGAGCTATATAACCTTTCTCTTGCTTGTAGAGTTTATGTCATTTTACAAACAATTAGGTATTCTCTTTGAGAATTTGGGAGAGACTAGGGCCTCTATAATGTACTTAGGGTTTGCTACATAAATAATATCAATCTTGGTTCTTATCAATATGATGATTTGAAGTTTGTATTCAAGGTTGAAGTTTCTATGGATAGTACACTATAAAATACAGAAAGGTTAGGTATTGTGGTTAAGTATTTAGTTCATTTCATTACATTCATCACTGGTACAAACCTGTAATATATCATGAACAGTTAAAATAAAATTTGTTTTAGTTGCATGTTCAATCAAAGTTTTCTAACTGATCTTTATACATTGCTGACTATTCAGTTACCTCTTTGTTTTTTCTCTTTTTAGGTGAACAAATCTGTAAAAATACATTACGACGAGGTTCATTTGATAAGGTTAGGTTTTTATTTTTGGATACTTCTCTAAAATGAATGGATCTTGAGTTATATCTTATATTTTCTTTGAAAAAAGGGACAAGCTTTTCAAAAAGATTACGAAAAGAAAAGAGTTAAGAGAAAAATCCCAATGGGGATGATAAAAATAAATATATACTTACATTCATGCTTACCTTTGGAATTTACCTTTTGAATTTACATATTATCGGTCATTCTGCATAATCCAATGTCACTGTTATTGCTTAATTTTGAAGCTATCTTTTTCTTTATATTTTCATTTATTAAATGTGCTAATATAAGTTTATAAGGGTCATTCATAAATATATAACGACGTTTAGATGGTCGAATTTTGCCACTGTGTTTTTTTCAGCATGACAACAGGATTTTAAAAATAGGTTTCAATATTATGGACATGAAATGGAACATTTCTCTACTAGTATTTGTGGATCTTAGGTGATGGACAAAAATAAGCAAACCAAGAAACCTGCACCTTGATAGGCAACGAATTAATCACTGCCTCCAGATCTTGACATTTTGGACCCAGAAAGAGATACATCCCTGCTTTTTTCAAATAGGTTAGTTAAGAATACTAATACATTTATTTCCATTTTCCTGCACTTGAGTAACAGCTTGGCAATATTTTGATGGAGAGTAATTTCAATGTTTAATACTTGTTGTACTTGTTAAGTTTACCTTTTAGTCTTCTTAGACGGTTAAGCTTTTAATTTGAAAGATTTGCTATATTTTTGTTTCTATACAAGAGCAGTTTCTCACAACATTAAATTGACCATTATGAAACGATTATGTGCCTAAGAATTCATAAAAGAAAACGTGATCTAAACGGATGAATAAAGCAATGCATGAGAATGAGATAATGAACCAAGTCCTCTTAGGTTTCAAAGCATTTAGCTCTAACGGGTCTGAAGTCACTTCAGGGGTTAGCTCTGCTTTGAAAGAATAACAGAAGCTAATGAATCCGCTTCTGTTGGAGGAATGGTGGAAGGGATCGATCCATATCCGGTGAAAGGCCAATAAAGAAGAAAGACCAGGCGCAAGGCCAAAGGAAGCATACTATAGACAAGCTCTTACTGATTCAAGTCTTGGAGGAAGGTCAGCTACTAGAAGAGAAGGCCCCGGCAAAGTCAGCATCTTACCTGGAAATTTCCTTATTAATAGAACCCAACTCGACAAAGACCTTAGAAAAGGCCGACGTCCCATCAAGCAACCTCCTCTTCTTTGATTCCGTGCACGAGTAAGTACCCGAAAATCTACGAGAAGAAGAGCGGGGAAAGCTGCCTTATGTGGTTACTTGCTCTTTCATCGAGATTAGCGAATTACGGTAGAAGATCTAATAGAATTAGAATCTGGTTCGAGGAGCCGCTTTCTTTGCTATTAGTTTCAATATCTGCTGCTTTTGTGCCAACCCTCAACGAAGGAAGAACTGTGGGGAAGGAAGGAACTTCCGGATTGACTTCTGTAGGAGTTTTTCCCAGCTCAAGGCACCGATCTGCTTATTTAGAAAGCTAGAACGGAGAGGGAACAAACGGTTAAATATGGTTTGTTGTTACAGAATCCGTTGCTATTGGACTTGGCAAGTAAGCCCAGAAGGAAGAAGTCGTAACTGTTACCGCTTCGTGGGCTTCTTCTTAGTCAGCTCGAAAGGAAAGCCAGTAAGAGTAACTCGAGAGTAGAAAGAAAGAGAATAGAGTATGACAAAACCAGTAGCTTTGAGCTTGAACTTTAGCTCTAACGACCCAGCTGCTATTGAATCCGCGTAAGGGGATGTCGATGAGGGTACAATAGAGAAAAGAATGAGCTTTGGTTCGAAGCTTGAATCAGGATATCCTTCAGTCATCCAGGTGAGGAGTTTGACTAAGCCGGAAAGATAATTCGAGTTTAGCCTCTTGATTTGCTCTAGGATTGAAAGAAGCCGGTAGAAAAGGAAGTGGCAGCAGTGCTTTATAGTTTTTGACTTTATTTGAGTGTACTCGTGGTACTCGGTATCCCTAAAATACACAAGACTAGCCTATAAATAAAAGACAACATTCAAAATGCAAATATAATCTAACGGCTATAAACAACCACTAACGATCTCCTCCTTGTCTGTTTCTGCGAGCGTAGACGTGACATATTGGGGGTCTAACATATCACTCAACGCTAAAATTCACCTTGTCCTCAAGGTGGAAACAGGGAAATTGTTGCTCAATTAACGCGGTATGCTCCCACATCGCTTCATGTGGCGGGAGGCCTTTCTAGACAATGAGAACTTTAGCTTCTTTAGTGAGTTTGTTCTATTGGTAGGCATAAACTTCGTGTGGCTTTGCTATCCATTCAAACTCTTCTGCCAGTATTGGCGATAGCTCGGTTATGTCGTCTTTGGTTCCATGGAGTGGTTTAGCTAGGAGACGTGCCACCCTCTGGTGATATCACTTTATACGCCACTTTTCCAATTTGTGTACGTATTTGATTTGGGCCAAAAAACTTAGGAGATAACTTCTCGGCCGTCGATGCTTGTCGGTATCATCGAAGTTTGAACAACACCTTTGTTGAATTTTACGATGTAGAATTTTATGAAGGATCCGATGGCGAATTTTACGTTCCAACGCCTTTGTCGGTGTATTGTTTCATCCTGTTCTGAGCTTCGCATAGTTGATCCTTGATCTTATCCAACATACGGTCTCGTTCCTTGATTTGTTCGTCTAGCATTGCGTTATTGGTCCTTTCATCTCCATAAAAAGTAATAGGGGGTGGGGTACGCCCGTAGACTACCTGAAAATGATGTGAGATTTAATGAAGAATGATAGTTTGTGTTGTACCACTCAGCTCATGACAACCATGCCCCTCAAGTCTTAGTGTTTCCCCGCACAGGCGTCATAAGTATTTTTTGACACATTTATTGACTATTTCTGTTTGTCTATTGGACTGTGGTTGGTAAGTTGTACTGTGATGAACCTCCGACCGTAAATCCTCCCTTATTGAAATTGGGGGTGGCAACACCATCACAGAGGATCCAACTGCCTTGCAAAGTACAAAGTCATTGCCATGTTTTCCAACCCTTTCTTATATTCAATGTGAAAATCATACCCCATGAGTTTTGAGATCCAACGCCGGTAATCTCCATTAATAACCCGTTGTTCCAATAGGACTGGGCCATTGAATCATTGGCACAAACAGGTAATTGTCCTCATGTCTTCTCTAGCCTTAATTCAGCTCCATGGATTATAGATTCTGGAGCATCTGATCATATGACCAATTCCTCAAAACTATTTCAAATATATTCCCCATTATTTTGTAATGAGAAAATAAGAATAGCTGATGGCAGTTATTCTCCCATCTCTGGGAAATGAACCATCAAGTTGTCCTCGCAAATTAGTCTACAAATTATTCTTTATGTTTCCAAATTAGCTTGCAATTTATTATCAGTTAGTAAACTCTCCAAAGAATCTAACTGTCGTTTTATCTTCTGTGATTCACTTTTTTGTATTTTTTAGGAACAGGAGTCGGGGAAGATGATTGGACGTGCTAGGATGATTGACGGTCTTTACTATTCTGAGGAAGCTTCAACTAGTCATAAGGAAATTCAGGGATATAGTAGTGTTAGTTCTACCTCTATTAGGGAAACTTTAATGTTATGACATTATAGATTAGGACATCCTAGTTTTTTCTATTCAAAGCGCTTGTTTCCAAAACTTTTCATAGGAATTGATTACTCGACATTTAATTGTGAACATTGTTCCTTTGCAAAAACTCATCGTACTTCCTACTTACCTCAAAACTATAAAACGTCTGCACATTTTTATTTAATCCATAGTGATGTTTGGGGGCCCTCTAAGATAGTAACCCAGGGTGGAAAAAAATGGTTTGTCACCTTCATTGACGACCATACTCATGTATCCTGGGGATACCTTCTAGCAAATAAGTCATATGTTAAAGAAGTGTTCATTCGTTTTTATAACATGATTGAAAACCAGTTCAAAACAAAGATAAGCATCCTCCATTCGGATAATGGAATTGAATGTTTTAATACTCATCTAATTGAATTCTTATATAGTAAAGGCATTTATCATCAATCAACATGTAGGAACACACCTCAACAAAACGGTATTGCTGAAAGAGAAAATATACACTTATTAGAAGTCTCTCGTGCCATTATGGTTTCAATGCATGTACCACAATATCTATGGGGTGATGCGATTCTTACAGCTACCTACCTCATAAATAGAATGCCCACAAAAGTTTTGGGTTTTCGCACTCCTTTAGAACATCTTAAAAACATCTTCCTTGCAATTCAGATTTTTTCAAACCTACCCGCCAAGGTTTTTGGATGTAAAGCCTTCGTTCATATGTCCAGTCCTTCATAGTCTAAACTAGATCCTCGTGCCATAGAATATATTTTCCTACGCTACGTATCTCATAGAAAGGCTTATCGATGTTATGATCCTGTAGCAAGGGAGTTTTATAAGAGTTTGGATGTATCCTTTATAGAAAATCAATAATACTTTCTCAATTCCCTTTAGGGGGAGATGACTACAGTTGAAGGCAATTTTTGAGATATCTCTTCTCTTCTTAATATTGTTCACCATGAGGTGGTTGATCTCAATTCTACAGGACCAGGACATAATATATGAGGTTCCTCTTCAGGGAGAGAAATACCACCAAGTAATCAACCTGAATTTCAAGTTTATACTAGGAGGAAGCTGAATCAAAATTATAACGACATAATGGTTGATCCGACACATAATCAATCTGATGCTCCGACAATTGATTCTGGCACTCTAGGTAACCTACCTTCCAACTCTTCTCATCCTGAAAATAGTTTGTCTTATATTTCTGATCTTGATATTCCTATAGCATACAGGAAAGGAACTCGAAACTGTACCAAATACCCCATTAAGAACTATTTGTCCTACCACAAATTGTCCAATACCCATAAAGCTTTTACATCTAGGATAACTAACCTGTTTGTTCCAAGAAATATACAGGAGACCCTAGAAGATCTGAAGTGGACTTTAGCTGTTTGAGAATACACCTTCATTCCTAGGGATGTATCAATACTTGCCCCCCAAAGTTTCACCTTGTCCTCAAGGTGGAAATCCGAAAATTGTTCTTGGATGTTCTCGGCTCGTTCCATTTTCCTCAGACGTATGTTCCCACTGAATCAATACATTAACAGTTCCATCCAGGCTTTGGTCTTTGCGGACCCCTAACACCATCTCAGGCTGGCATGGAAGAGTGAGGTCATCCTTCAATGTTTTTAGTATCGGTAAAATGTTCATATGATGTCCCTCGGCCTTACGTAAAACCGACACATGAAAAACTGGATGAATACGTGTGTCAG
The DNA here is from genome assembly GCA_037832605.1 of Cyclanthera cordifolia. Taxonomy (NCBI): domain Eukaryota; kingdom Viridiplantae; phylum Streptophyta; class Magnoliopsida; order Cucurbitales; family Cucurbitaceae; genus Cyclanthera; species Cyclanthera cordifolia. Next base: position 8,340 of record JBBMEG010000151.1, read on the forward strand.
GGGGTAGAGCTAGCCGATATGCTACCGGACCAATTGTAGCCTCCACTTGAAATGGACCAATGTACCGTGGAGCTAGTTTGGGGTGCTTGCAAATAGTCAATTTGCCTCTCCCCAAAAGAACACTTTTTTCTGTTAGCGACCAGTTTATTTTTGATCAACACCTCGAGCACCACCCCCCAGATGTTCATTTTGCTCCTCCATAGAGGAACTATAGAGCAATATATCATTAGAAAATACCAGCACGAATTGTCGAAGGTACGGTTTCAGGATTCCATTCATCAAAGCTTGGAAAGTGGAAGGAGCATTTCGTAACCCAAAAGGCATAACCAGGAATTCATAGTCCCTTCGTGAGTTCGGAAAGCTGTCTTGTGCACGTCACTTGCTTTCACCCTTATCTGATGGTAGCCGATTTGAGGTCTATCTTGGAAAAGATTTCAGCCCCATACGACTCGTCTAGCAACTCATCAATCATAGGAATGGGAAACTTGTCAGGAACTGTTGACTGATTCAAGGCTCGGTAATTGTTAGAAAGTGTGGGCATCCATCTCAAAACCAATTAGCAATGAGAGGAGTAGCACACCTTGTGTTATATGTGGCTAGAGGACTCCCCACCTTACCGATGTGGGATATTTAAGATCCTCAACACGCCCCCTCAAGATGGGGCCTCTTCGGGGCTCACCAATCTTGAATCGGATCTCAATTTCATTTCAATTGGACCAAATACCCGTTTGGGCTTAATGAGCTCTGATACCATGTTAGAAAGTGTGGGCATCCATCTCAAAACCAATTGACAATGAGAGGAGTAGCCCACCTTGTGTTATATGTGGCTAGATGACTCCCCACCTTACCGATGTGGGATATTTGAGATCCTCAACAGTAATCAACAGAGAATCGCCAACTACCGTCATTCTTCTTTATAAGAATAACTGGGATTGAGAAAGCACTCTTGCTCAATCGAATTATACCTGCAAGTAACATTTCATTCACCAATTTTTCAATTTCGTTCTTTTGGAATTGAGGATACCTGTAGGGCCGAACATTAACGGGTCCCGCTCCAGGATGCAACTCGATTGCATGCTCATGATACCGAGACGGGGGTAGGGTCTCTGAAGATTCAAACACGTCCCCAAATCGTCTGAGAACATCCTGCACAACCAAAGACTCAACTGTGCTTTCTGTGCTATTATTCACCTCTTCCACTTCAAACTTGTTAAGTTCAATTAGCATGCCATGATCCATGTTCTTCCGGGCTCTCATCATAGATTTTAATGACACTTGTGATCGAACTAGTGTCGGATCTCCTTTCAGTTGCACCGTCCATTCTCCCACTTGAAATTTCATTGTCAAGGCTCGATAGTCCATCTCGATCTTACCCAGAGTTTCCAGCCAGGCTACTCTGAGTATTACATCTGCACTGCATAGTGGTAAAGGAAAAAAATCATGTATAATTGTTAACTCAGGAAGTTAAAGTGTTACCCCTTTACATAGTCCCGCTGCACGAACAGAATCCCCTGTGCCCAACACTACTCCACATGCTGTCGCGGGGGCCCATTTTATTTCGAGTTTCTGGACCACTTCCTTAGAAATGAAATTGTGAGATGCGCCACTGTCTACTAAAATGATCACCTCACAATCCCCAACACTACCTCGGAGTTTCAGAGTTTTTGGAGAATCTAGGCCTGCCAGGGAATGTGTTAGAAAGTGTGGGCATCCATCTCAAAACCAATTGGCTATGAGAGGAGTAGTCCACTCTATCTTATATATATGTT
>JBBMEG010000152.1:0-10107 GCA_037832605.1 Cyclanthera cordifolia
TAATTTTGTTATACTTCATGTTTACTTAATGATAAATTTGATATTTGCAAATATATAGGACATTTATTATTTTTTTTATTAGTTCGTTATTTTTAAGTTTTGCACATTGAATAAGAAATTAGACATTTAATTATAAAGATCAACCTAAAGAAAATTGATGAAAAGTAAAGATTATTTCAAAATTTTACTTGAATGAGAAGTTTTGAATTTAAAATGTATTCAATATTTAATATATTTTTTTACCATATATATATCTTATTATTTAAATCATATTTGTAATTATTTATATATATGTATTATCATAAATATGTATTTGAAAATATTTGTAATTATTTTGATCATTTAATTGTAATAAATTTTAAATTTTATAAATAATAATAAAATGTAAATATATTTTATATATGTTATTTGAAAATAAAAAAATGTATTTAATAAAATAAGAAATGAAACTTTGAAATGTTGATTTAAAAAAAAAATAAATAAAAATATTAATGAAATATTCAATTAAAAATATTATTTATTAATTATTTTACTTTTTATAAAAAAATAATCTATTTTATTTTTTATAAAAAAACATCTCATTAATCACATCATCTTCTTTTATCCCACCACAATCTACCACCCAAACGTCGTTTTAATAATAATTCTCATCTCATTGCATCTCTATCCTTTTAATTCTAACTCGCCGTATCCAAACCCAAACGCATTCTAAGTGTGTTTTAACAAAAAAAAATAAAATAAAATGGTTTAAGTTAGAGGTTTCTAAAGCCAAAGGCAGCTCACGGACGCATATACTTCTCTGCCACGGAACTGACACCACGCGCCCGCCAATTCTTTTCACGATATCTATCCAGCCCTTCGATACACTCTCCACGTCATCGACGCATCGTAGTCCACGTGTCAACGTACCGAATACGTAAATCGCACCCAATCATAACCTGCCACGTATGAAACGAGTTCGTTCATATAATAAAATCATCTTCTTATGTAGCACAGGATACTCCATTTCCACAAACCGGATACATGGGAAAAGAAGCCGAAACTGTCAGAGTTCCGTCGGAGGCGGCGGAAGCAGACCGCGAAGCCACCGCGTTGGAGTTCAAGCTCAAAGGATTCAAAAACTTCGTTAGAACGAATCCGAAATCGGATCGGTTTCAGGTGAAGCGGTTCCATCACATTGAGTACTGGTGTACTGACGCTACGAACGCCGCCCGGAGATTCTCATGGGGACTCGGTATGCAGATCGTCGCCAAATCGGACCTCTCCACCGGAAACATGACTCATTCTTCTTATCTCCTCCGTTCCGGCCAGCTTTGCTTCCTCTTCACCGCGCCGTATTCTCCCTCCCTAGCCGCTGCAGAAAACCTAACTCCGGCATCCACTTCCTCAATCCCTAGCTTCGACCATTCCGCCTGCCGCGCCTTCTCCGCCAGCCATGGATTAGGCGTTCGAGCAATAGCTCTCGAGGTCGAAGACGCCGAGATCGCCTTCCAAACCAGCGTCGCACACGGTGCGAAAGCTTCTTCTCCTCCTATCGTTCTCGATCACCGCGTTGTTCTCTCTGAAGTTCATTTGTACGGCGATGTTGTTTTGCGTTACATTAGCTACAAAACCTCCGTTCCTGGCGATGATACCGAGAACAAACCGGATGTTTGGTTCTTGCCGAAATTCGAGGCTATGGAGGAGATAGCTTCGTTTCCGATCGATTTCGGGATTCGGAAACTGGACCATGCCGTAGGAAACGTGCCGGAGTTGGGACCGGTAGTATCATACTTGAAAGGATTCACTGGATTTCACGAGTTTGCGGAGTTCACGGCGGAGGATGTGGGGACGAGCGAGAGCGGATTGAATTCGGTGGTTCTGGCTAACAATGAGGAAATGGTTTTGCTACCGTTGAACGAGCCAGTTTTCGGAACGAAGCGAAAGAGCCAAATACAGACGTATTTGGAGCACAACGAAGGAGCAGGAGTACAGCATTTGGCATTGGTGAGTGAGGATATTTTCAGAACCTTGAGGGAGATGAGAAAGCGTAGTGGCGTCGGTGGATTCGAGTTCATGCCGTCACCGCCGCCTACGTATTACAGGAATCTGAAGAGTAGGGCTGGAGATGTGCTGACGAATGAGCAGATTAAGGAGTGTGAAGAATTGGGGATTCTTGTGGATAGAGATGATCAAGGAACTCTGCTTCAGATCTTCACCAAACCTGTGGGAGATAGGTGCGTAGTTAATTGCTTTCTGTTGAAAAATCATGGCGGTTTTTCTTCATATTCTTGTTGAAATTTTCCATGTTATATTCTTGTTGAATTGTTTTATTGTCTGTTATGAACATTGTTAGATTCCTTCAACCACTATGGATAGTCTAGTTGTCAAAAAGAGCTTTAGAAATCAAAAAGTTGTGGGATCAATAATGACTACTTATTTAGAAATTAAAATTTTCATCCCAAATATTATGCGTTCATAGAATTGATTCCATGAAAATAGTGGAGATGCACCTAAGTTGACCACACACTCATAAGTTTCAAGAAAAGAAAAGATTCCCTCTCCATACGTTATTAAGCTGCAAAGGTTGCAGTAAAATTGTTCTGTTCTTTCCAAATTCATGGATGATCCCTTCTTTGGATGGGGATAGATACATCTTTGATCATTTGATTATGGGTGTTATTCATTTGATCAGGATGGATACATATATATATATATAATAATTATAATTACAGAAAATGTCCTCCCTCTTCCATCTCCATTAGAGGGAGGATGGAAGGGATGAAGAATTCATTACTTTTTTTAGTTGAACAATATAGGAGGGTGACAAACAGAATTAAGTCATTTTGAATCACAAAACCCATATAGAATATGGTTTGTATCTCTACTTACCTAATAAACTTCATGAATACATTGTCACGAGAAATAATCAAGATGCATGTAAGTTGGTATGAATTCTTACCATTATCATTATATGCGTTCGTGAGAGTAGTCAAGATTTACGAAAGTTGACATAGATATTTACCATTATCAATATGTATCTGTTTTTGAAAATTGTCAAGATGCACGCAAAATGATCTGGACACATGCAGGTAAGTTGGTCTTTGGTCTAGACATATGTATGTGTGTGAGGGCGAGAATTTGAACATCTCAACCAAAAGCAAAATGAGAGAAGAGGAAGAATATACTAGTTAACCAAATGGTGAGGGGAGCTGAAATATCTAATAAAGATCACAATACATTAACATTAACCTTATTATGATCACTTTGTCAAAAATCATTTCAATGAAACCAATAGAATTATAATTTTCTTAACATTAGGGACATTTGTTAACATTTGTATGTATTGTTGATGGAAAAAGTGACTAGTTTTAGGAATGTTTTGTTCATAGCTGATAAGTTGTACATAATTTGTGTGCAGGCCAACTATATTTATTGAAATAATTCAGAGAGTGGGATGCATGATGAAAAATGAAGAGGGGGAAGAGTATCAAAAAGGAGGGTGTGGTGGCTTTGGAAAAGGAAACTTCTCTGAGCTGTTCAAGTCCATCGAAGATTACGAGAAGACTCTCGAAGCCAAACGAAATGCAGAACCAGTTGCTGCAATCTAGTAATCATCAAGTTACAGGTTCGAATTCTTCTTCATTATCAATGTTTAATTAAAAAAACGTAAAGCACAAACTAATAATTAAATAAGGTACTACTGTACTCAAGTTGTATAGTTTTTACTGGGTTTTTTTTTATGTCATAAATTTAAATCTCGGCTCATCTTAGCAAGTAGTGGTATGACTGAAAGTAACTTGAATGAATAAAATCTCAGCCGTTTTCTCTTAGAATTCACCTGAATAGCTCTTGAGACTTGGTTGCTAAAAAGGATGGAGCACTACTTCAATTTCTAAAAAATTAGGATTCCCTACACGTTTGGATTATATCTTTAATTTTTTTTTTTTTTTTTTTTTTGAATGTACGTAAATTCAACATAATACAAAATATAAAACGCTAAAAAGCATAATTGTCACGTAAGATAACAGTAGGAGCAGTATTTTGAAAGGGCAAGATATAATCTAAGGTTACACTCTTCTCGATCATCTTAGGTCTAAGATGAGACCTGAATGAAACAAGAAGAAATAAATACATACATTTCTAAATAATATATAGAAAATAAATTGAAAATGAAAACATGATAATATCATAGAAATGATTTTTTAGTACAAATTGGGAGGGGATCATGAACCATGCATAGATGGTACTACTGCTCTTAAATAAATGAGAGTCAAATACCAATTTTTATAATCAAATTCATGACCATGGTGTTAAATTAGATTTCGACCAAATAATGAAACTAAAGCTACACCAACCCTTTCGATAATAAATATCAAATGTCAAATATCAGAAAAAATATAAAATACAAGTTGGTATAAATTAAATGATACACATCAAACTTAAAACATAAACTCCTCTGATTGATCTATGTAGATATATTCTTTAAGATTTCTATTTAAAAATGCAGTCTTAACATTCATTTGTCATATCTCATAGTCGTAATGCGACAATGGATATGAGGATCCTTATAGATTAACATGGTAATAGAGGAGAATGTCTCTTCATAATCTACACATTATATTTGTGTGAAGCCTTTTGCCACTAGTCTGGCCTCGAAGATTTACATCTTTACATCTACATCTCTTTTTCTCTTATAGGTTCACTTGCATCTTATGTGTTTAATTGGTGTACATGAGCTTCTTTCCAAGGTTTATAGCTTTTATCCATTCCTCTATGTCAGTATTCACCATTGCCTTTCTATAAGACAATGAATCATCAACGATCTCCTAGATAACGTTGTGTATCTCTAAGGCATCCATGTAGGGATCCAGATTATTTCCAATCCTCCCGTTTCGTTGATGCAATCTTCTTTTTTGACTAGGTGGTATTTGATTATCAAATTCCAAGGATTCATTAACTATTCAAACTGATGAGTATTTAGCATCCTACCTTAGTAAGCTGACAACAACTCTTGTTGACTTTATGCAACAACTCTTGTTGTAGGGTATATAGCATTATCAGAAGATAAATTTTTCAACACTAGTGTGGATCGATTTATGGTCTCTAACATAATCATCTTCTATGAATGTAATGCTTGTCGAAACGAACATTTAGTTCTCCTCAAGACTGTAAAAGTAACAGTTTCTCGTTTTCTTTGGGTAACCTACAGATAGGCACAACTTCGAACGTAGTTCTAACTTTTTTGGATTTGTATTCAGCATATAGGTTGGACATCTCCAAATTCTTAAGTGACGTAAAATATCTTAACGCTTTTTCCACAACTCATAGGGTGTTTTTGAGATACACTTTGTGGGAACTATACTTAAGATAAATAACTCATAGGCAGTCTCCAACATGCATCCTCAAAACGAGATTGGCAGCTGAGCAAGGCTTATCATTGACTAAACCATTTCTATAAGGGTTCTGTTTCTTTTTTCTAATACACCATTCCGTTGAGATGTTTCAGGCACCATAAGTTGGAAGATTATTTCATGTTGTATCAAGTAGTTTGGAATTCCAAGTCTATGTACTCTCAACCATGATTCAATCGTTGTGTCTTCATTCTTTTTTTTCTAGTAAGTTTTCAACTTTAGCCTTAAACTCCAAAATTTTTTCAAGAGTTTCAGATTTATGTTGCATTAGATAAATGTATGCATATCTAGAGTAAAGGATATAGAGTATTTCCGTCCTCCCCGAGCTTTTTTAACATTCATTAGACTATATAGTTATGAATAATGAATGAATGAGTTCTAAGGCATGTTTGGCTCAATTACCCTTTACAATAAAGGATTTTTTGATCATCTTGCTTTCGCTTAGAGAATTACGTTTTACTAATCTTTCAATTCTATTGAAGTTTTTGTGACCTACTTAGATGCCAAAAACATGTATCAGATTCGTGAGAAACCTTTTGTCATTTGCTTGTTTACTTGTTCTTTTAAATAATTCAGTATATAGAAGCATCTTACATGCTCTAGGTTCTAGCATGTATAAGTTATTTGTGTTTGTTGCTGAATAACTTCACGCTATTCTTTGTAATAGAAACTAAATTTCATTAAAATTCACTGAATGAAATTATTCTATAAGCCAAGAAATTAAGACTAGGTTCATTTTTATAAGAGGAACAAACAATGCGTTCTCTAAAATTAAAAAAGAATTGTTGAAAAATTATTTGATGCTTCCAACACCAGTTGCTAACACAACATTATAAGTGTCTATCTTTAAGACAATTTGTTCAAGTTCAAGCAGCTTTGAAGCGTCAATTTCCTGAAATAAAGAACGAACTTGATTAGTAGCTCCATAATCTAATATCCAACCATTGGAAGATTCTTCCTTTAGATAAGGTTCAAGAACAAGTCAATTGTATTTACCTTCTTTGTCTTTCTTCATTTCTTTGTACTCATGATAGTTTCTTTTCCAATGTCCAAACTTTTGACAATTGATGCATTTTCCATCCTTTTGAGCTTTGAGCTTATTCTTGCTTCTACTCACTCTCCATATTATTTTTCCTAATATCTTTCAAATATTGGGTTAAACAAAAAATATAATTCTTTAGATTTTAATCCTAAAAAATATTACACTAATATTTTCCAAAATATTATAGTGTTTTAATAATTATTTACTTACCAAATATTTTTCAAAAATATTTAAGAAATAATTGAAAAAATATTTTGGAGAAAAATCTCTCACGATATCGTTGTCGGGGTGGATCCCCTTGGCTCCGAGACAAGGCCTCAAACCTGTGCTCCATTAGCAGCCCAACTGCACGGCTGGTGTCCACGGTGGTCGTAAGTGGCATTCGCGTCTTGACATTGTTTGTTCATCATTCTTTGTTCTTGGCCAATTAAGGCAAAAAAAACTAAAGAATTTACAAAGCCCTTGTATTTAATAAATTAGGTTTACAAAATATCTAAGAATTGAAACCTAATGCCAAACAATCTAACCTCAAGTCAATACCAAATAAAAATTCATTCAACAAAATTTTATACGCACCATTTAAAAAAAAAAACAAATTAACAATCATCACCTTAAGGCTAGCTCTAATACCAGTTGTTGAAAAAGGGTTAGAGTTCATGCAATTGTGATCAATCCTGATGGATCTTCGACTTTGAGTAGGATTGAGTATTTTCAATAGATTATTTGATTGATCTCCTCCAATCTTTTGACTTCTTTGCTTAATGGGAATCGTTTAAGAATTGAGAGTTGGAAGAAGTTTGTCAAAAGTTTGACAATTTAGAAAAGAGAGATTTGTCAACATGAGATGAGATTACTTATTACGAGGATGTTTATAGAAAGCCTCCTAGACCTTTAATTATAGTCTTAGTTTAACATAAAATCTAGGAAAATATAATATCTTTCGATATTTTATATTTAAAAGATATTTGAAAATTTTATTTAAATATTTATCTACTGTATATTTTTTTTCCTGTTGTTTATAACAAGCTACACGACAATTTCTCCACCTTTGTACATGAGTAGATGAAATTTTCACCGATATATCTCATATATTGATTTTTTTTAATTAATATTAAATCAATAAAAATTAATTAAAAAAATAATATACTAACTATTCCTTTTTAAATAATAATAATCTAATCCTTATTAATTTAATTAACATATCTAATATATTAATTAATTCATTTAATTATGTAATAAATATTAATTTATTAATATATCTAATATATTTATATTTTGTTTAATAAATTAAACTAAAATTTCTTAAAATTAATATTCTCCAAACATTAATTGCACCCAAGTAAATGAGAGTCAATTATAATCAAACGGTTGAAATAATTTATTATTATTATTTATTAATGTAATTTGACTATAAATATGGCTAAAAAAAAAATCAAATAGAGACGGATAGACGAGAGATGTTCTACCATTAATTTCTTCTGCATACTTTCTCCTCAAATACAATGTTTCATTCTTCTGTGTTAATTAATTTTTCTAATCAAGAGTTAAACGATTTGTTATTGTGAACAAATCTACCAAATTATCCGTCTCAATTATTGATGGAAAGAATTATAATAACTCTGTTTGACTACATGAATTATGGGATACTCTTGTAAAAGAAGTTTCTACATTAGTAAAAATGCAATTAATGCTTATCGAATAGCGCATTGGGAACAGTAGAAGACATTCTATACTATTCACTATCAATTACATATTCTCCAATGTCTGCTCTATCTTCTTGTCCTTCAAACCTTAACAAAGAATTAGAGATTAAGATTCTTGAATTGATTTGATGACCCCGGAATGCATCGTTGAATCGAGAAATAGGCACATGGTTGAGTTGAATTACTAGATTTTTTTTCCTCGACAACCTTAATTTTTTATGGGAAATTGTACTCAATAGTCTCTTCTTACAAAATAATTACAAATGTATGTAAGGTCAAAATTATTTTATTTAATAATCGAAAGGGTTAGTGATGCATTAGTTTGATTGTTTGACAATAATTCAATTCAATACCACATCACATGTCCGATCTTGAAAATCGATATTTCATTCACATTTATTTGAGGTTAGTTTTTCCTTTATGTAGGGTTTATGTCTCATTCCCCAATTTGAAACAATTAAGTTTATAAACTTTCAATTTGAGCAATCACCTCTCTTAAAGTTTGAAAAGCGTTGTAATTAACACATTTAAATTAATTTTATGAAATTTTCACGGGTATAAAAAGGGGTAAAATTGTCCAAAAGGCAACTCCTCTGTAAATGGAAGTTCAAACTATGAGGGATCTCGTTTTTTCTTTTTAATTAATATTTTCGAATCATTAATGTTATTAACTAAAATATATATAATTCAGGTCGAAGTAATCATATGATTTATGGCCATTTTTCTGTGTTTACTAATGGGTTTTTTCACAAATTTTTTATTATAAATTTTTAAAAGGTAAGAAATTACAAAACTTTTTAAGATAAAAGAAAATTAAATTTTTTTTGAATGATTTTGGACAATTGTATTCTCTTTGTACATATGAAAATCTCTTATAATTAATTTAAACGTATTAATTGCAACACTTAAAATTTTAGGGGAGGTGATTGCTCAAATTAAAAGTTTAATTATTACAAATACTATATTTTAGGGGTGGTTTATACAAATTTTCCAAAAATAATTATTTAATATGTTTTAATAATGTGTTATAAATAGTAATTAATATAAGTATTATAAGAAAATATGTGACAATACTCATTAATATACAATAATTATATTTGCTTCTTGTTTTCTTTAAGTGATCATATTTGTAATTATTTGTTAAATTTGATTAGTTGTAAGTTTTTTTATTATTATTATTTAACTCAACTGAATTTATATTTTGTCAAATTGAATTCACTGTTGTTTTGATCTTATTCTATAAGTAGTGGTATTAGTATGTATTCAATGATCAAAAAGGCAATGAATTCGAGTACCTTACTATCAATTGGTATAGAATTGAAAAAAAAAAAAAAAAAAAAAACTCATGATATAGAAATATATTAAAAATAATGCATAATACTAAATGTAAATCTAAATTTCTATATTTTATAAATTCATAATCATTACAAATATGTTAAATATTAACTACTATAAGAGTGGTCTAGTGGAAAAAGATTTTTAAATGTTTAAGATGATGTGTTCAATCTATAGTGGCTACCTACTAAGAAATTAGTTTTGTACTCCAAACGTTGTAGGGTCAGACGACACCAATATCAAAAAAAAAAAAAAAAAAAAAAACATGTTTGTTAGAAATGGCCTAGATTTTAATTAAGATTATTGATTTAATTAAACACATACATCAATTAGTTAATACATATTCAATAAGAATAATTAGTTTAATTAATAACTAATTGAAAATTTAGTTTGTGAACCATATTGATTAGTTATGAGGTTTTATAATGTCAAACTTATTGGTTCCACGTGCACTCAATTTATGATTATAAATTAGTTGTCTTACTTTTTCATTAATTAAGCTTTTGATTCAAATTACAAATTGAGTGATATATTGCCTTTGGAAATTACTAATGTTGTGACGTAAAATATGGCCCGGAAGTCTCGGAAGAGACCGGGACCCGAACAAAGGACTAAAGGACCAAAGCCGACCCCC
>JBBMEG010000153.1:0-10107 GCA_037832605.1 Cyclanthera cordifolia
TTTCTTTACTTCGAAACATTCGTTCAAATCTTGGAATGGGAGAGAAATACCACATGACTTTTACTGGAATATTTTTATCCTTTACTTGCACATTCTTTCGAACTTTCCATCTTGATGTTCTACATGTAGAACACAATTCGGCATTAGCAAGTTCTTTTCGATACAAATATCAGTCATTGATGCAGGCATGAATCTTTTTGTAATTCATTCCTAATGTACTTGAAGTCTTCTTGACATAATAGGTAGATATCAGAATTTCATTAGAATAAGACAATAGAATGCTCAATAATTCTAACAACTTTGAGAAACTCTTATCGCTCCATCCAAACTTTGCTATAAAGCTTAATCAATGCAGATATCTCAGTAAAATTATTACAATTTGGGTATAATGGTTTCTTGGCATACTCTAATGATTGCTCAAATATTGGCGATTTCTCGTTAAAATAATCGTGTGCAACGTCAAATATACATATTTGGTCATCCAAATCTTCATCTATAATTTGATAGATTGGAACACTTTCAATATTACTTATTTTCCTCGATATAGATTATCCATTCCAAATCCATGTGTCATAACTTTGATCGATACCATTTTACAAATAAATGGTCTCTTACTACATTCACATTTTGGTACTTGGAATTCACACATTTCAAACATGGACAACAAACAACATTTGACCATTTGGAATGTCGTAACACATTTTCTATAAAAGTCTCAACTCCTAAACTATATTCTTGTGACATTCGATCCTTAAGTATCCACAACTTATCCATATACCAACTAAAATAATACCTACACATAAGGTAAAAATCAAAACACAAATTTTTAAGGCACTACTACTCTAAGACACTACTTTAAACATATAACTAAACTCACAAACAAATTTCTAAAAAATGGAAAAATAAATAAAACTATAGCAAAACAAAATAGCAAAAAATAACAAAAAATTAGTACCTTTGAAATGTAGAATGTGGAAAAGAAGTTAGACCCAGATCCGTTCAAAAAGTTGTAAAAAGAGACAAAAATGAGAAGGAAGAGAAGCTAGAGCCCAAAATTTTGGAGTTTTTGAGAGAGTTTTAGCCGCGGGTAAACAGAAAAGAAAGAAAAGAAGAAGAAGAAAAGTAATGGAGTTTTTGAGGAAAAGAACAAAAAGAAGCTTGAAAATGAAGTGAAGTTTCGCTAAAAATTAGGTAGAAAAGAGAGTTGGCAAGAAGAAAGAAGCGTCAAACTTAAAAGAATGAAATTGAAGAATGAAACTGAAGAAGAGAAAAATGAAACTGAAGTTTTGAAATACGGTTTTCGAGTCGGTTTACCTTTTAGTGTCGATCGGACCGACACCAATGACTCTTGGTGTAAGTCTGACCGATACCATATATCCGTTAGACCGAATTTTTAGTATATGGTGTCGGTTTTTTTGTTGTCAGTTAGACCGACACCAAATATGACCGACAACATATATCCAATGCCAAAAGTAATTTTGGTGTCGGTCTGACCCACACCAATTGTCCAGACCGACACCAAATGACCGACACCAAAAGTGACTGACACTGTATATCCGTGTTTTTAAAATAAAATTGGATTGATCGTCACCTATTCCCTTTTTTGTAGTAATGTTCTTTATCTTTTTTTGCATGCTTGATTGCATGTCTCTGTTGTTTGCTTGTTTTTTTTAGTTGTTTTTATGATATGCTTCTGTAGTTTTAAGTTGTTCTTAAAAAAAATGATGTTGAGTATGAGAGCCTCTGAAAAAGAAATATTTGCTCTCAAAATTCCATAAGTTTTATATCGATTAAGTATTGCATTCTTAAATGATTTATCTATTGAAGCATTATGCTTAAATCAAATAAATTGATATATTACTTAAATTGCTTGAATTTTTTGCAAGTTCTGAATAGTGGTTTTAATGAAGAAATTTTGATGTAGGTCACTTAAGAGCTTCAACAATCTAAATTAGAAATAGTTCAATCTTTTTTTTTTGCAAAAATTCAAGTTTAGAGATTGAGGGATTTATTGGTTTCATTGGGGACAATGAAAGCTTTAAGTTTGGAGATTAGGAAAGCTCGCCTAAGAAATTGTTTTTTGATTATTCTAAAGCTTTTGATAAATTTTGAAAGTATTGAGAGTGTTTAGCATTGACAAAAATTAAGTGGCTAGTAGCCAATGTGCTGAAGCAATGCTATCCTGAGAACTATGAGAAGGTTAGCGGATTAAACATGAATGTTTATCTTTGATAAGACTTGTTTCCTAGAGAGATCCCATTGAAAGTTGTAAAAGAAGAATATTCAAGCTTCGAGAAAAACTGTGGAAGATATTTTGAAGCATGAGTCAATTGTTAGATTTAACGCAGAGCTAGTATCTGAGAAGGATTGCTGAAGCAATTAAATGCCTAAGGATAAATTATTTGCTAAAGTAATTTGGAAGAAGTTGTGATTAGCAAATGAAGTATATTGAGAACTAATTGTTTTATTGCAGCCTTTCTTAGATTGAATGATGATTTTAAGAATCATGATAAATCTGATATATCCTTTATTTTGAGTTTTATGCTGATATTTTGACTATGCTAGAGCAATCTCAAATTTTAATATTTTTTAATTCATTGAAATTTATTTAGTTGATGATGTTTGTTGTTTGACGTTATGATTGTTTGTTGAAATAATTCTTCTATTACTCGAGGATGAGCAATAGTTCAATGGTTTGTTAGAATTGGTGATTTTAGTGTTATTGGATTCATGCTTCTTCTATCATATTCTTTCCTTACTGTTTTCATATGAATTATGCAATAGTTTAGTTTTTGTGTGAATTCTAGCTTTCAACGCATTCAAATTCACTTTCGTTTTGTTCTAAGTTGTTAATTTGATGTTTGATTCTGTTTTGTTGTTGTTCTTGATTAATTTGGAGTTGCGATTTTAGTTAGCAATTGATTTGATCATCGATCTTGTTTCTCTTATTCGATTTAAGTTTTAGCAAAGAATTCACCTACTTTTGTCATATTGATCGTAATAATGTCGAGCTAAATCTTTTTGAAAAGATTTGGTTTACATGAATTCAGATTGTTAGAGCATTAAATCGAAAGATGTCGAATAATGATTCAATGTTTTAGCATCTTTCATTGCATTTCGTTTGCAAGCCATTTGTCATTTGAATCTATAATTGCTTTAAGAGAAGAATGATAGGTTAGAAATTACATACATTAGGTTGGTAATATTTTCCTTACCATTTGATGAAGAGTTAGAGATAACATTCATACTAGTGTTGTGCACTTGAGTTGCATGATAAACTCTGTATTTCTAGAGAATCAGTGATCAAAAGTAAATCAATTATTTACTTCTTACAATAAAAGTTTAATGTTGTAGCAATCTGTTGTCTGTATTCCTATTCTAGTCGATTACTCATTCTTGTTGAATTCTTTTGTTACATTTCTGTCATCGAACACATACACAATTTACATTCAATCATTGATAAACACATTTTCCTAAGCTATTCTCAACAAGTTTATTGGTAAATACTTCACAAGTCTCCGTGGAAGAATGACTTTTTATTATATTAAACTTGATTACAATAGAGACACAGTGTAACTTGCACTTCAAAAATCAACCTTGAGTTGTTGTATTATTACAAAGTATATTGTTTAAGCAAGGCCATTTGTTGTAGATCTGGTCGACAACGTTACAAAAAAAAAAAAAAAAAAAAAATTGATGACACAACAAAGGTTTATGAAAATCTCTACCATCAAGTCTAAAAAATTGGTTTTTGAAATACATAAATTTTTTTTTTACAAAGATTTGAAGGTATTGTATTGCCATTTAGCTATTATAAAGGTTGGATAACTAGTCGCTCTTGCATAAAAATGATGAGAAATCATATCCAAGAATAAAAGTAAAAGAACTATCATAACATGTAATATTAATATATAACATGAAATCGTGATGATCAAATGGTCTAAACTAGGATGTGGTCATATGAAATATTCATTAGATTAAAGTGACCAATGACATTCTCCCTCGTATGAGCGGTTAACGTCTATGTTAACCAACCTTGCTTTAACTTATCGTTGTACAAGCAACTTGTCTTCAAATTTCAATATGATCCTAACTAATATTTTTTGTGTGCAACTTTCTTCCAATTTTTAATGAACTTTCATGCACCTTGACTCTATTTTACATGTCCTAGTTCTTCATCAAACACTTCAAAGGAATTCTTCATAAGGATTAATGATCTCAATATCACCTGCTTTTTCACAAGGAAATAGCGTTGTTAACTTCAAATAGGTTGTTGTACTATCTTTAACTTCATGTGAACTTCACTATAAACCTCAAACTCACTAGAGTGTCACTTTGAAAAAGGCTCACTAATTTTTTAACATTTAGGCCTAACTTGGATAACTGGATCACATTGCATTTGGCTTCTCATCTTTACTTCCAAGTGTTAAGGCTTTTCCAAAAAAGCCTAACACGTGGTAATTTAAAGAACCACATTTACTGTATTTTTTCAATTATTAATAAAATTTTATTAATTGTCACTTATTGCACATTTCATTATAAACTTCATGCATCCCTAATGCATTAACTCGGTTAATATCATTAAGCTAGTGGTTATTAAAATGTACACTTTGACACGTATGTGAAACATCCAAGTGGATATATATCTAAGTGAATTACCTAAACCTATCTACAAATCAGAATCGATCAAAATCAAAACCAAATTTTAGAAATGAAATGCTATTGCAATCGCAAAATCAAAATCGATCAGAAAAAACTTCAACAAATCAGAATCAAATCAAATTTGAATCAACTAACATGAAACACTAAACGTTCAAAGTAAACACATTACAAGAAAAGTCGCAATCGAAATGTAAACTAATCAAAACAATGTACAAAAGTAAATGAGAAAGGATTAGAGAGAAAAAGCTTTGATCGAAGAGTCTAGTAACAGTTGTTCCATATCTGATCTTCTTTTAATCGCTAAACAGAACTCTATTCTAAACTCTTTAAAGAATTGAAAACTAAAACTAAATTGAAATTTAAAAAAAAAATCGAAGTCTTGTTTTCAATGCTCTAGCAATCCATCTATTTATACATTCAGCTTCAACGGTTGAGATTACTCCATTTCATACTAGGGACCACACCAATCTTGAGATCTTGACACGTGTTTAGTAAAATGCATCCCTTAGTAATCCACCTTTCTTTTCTTCTTTCTCTTTTCATTCTCTGGTAATAATGCTCCAGCTTCATCACTGATATTTGCCTTCATTTATTAAGGACTTCGAGTTAACTTGGTAAGCATAGAAAATTCTAGAATTTAGCTTATTTAACTAGTAAAATGATTGAGTCACACATTCATGTATAATAATCAATTAATTGCTTATAAACCATACTTCATTAAATTTTTGCTACTTCCCATAAATACATTTGAAATACGATGTTTTAGCAATTTAATTTCCCAAAATTTTCTAGATTATAACGTCATTTTCTCTAAAAATGCCTTTATGGACAACATTTATCTCTCATGTATGAGAGATATAATTACCATAATTCTTCAAACAAACAATCTTTAAGAAAATAATCTCATTGATCTTGTGGGTTGTAATCAAATAGAGGAGGCTATGATGCAAGCAACTCAGTCTAATCCTTACATTCCTTGATGTGTTTGGTAAGTTTGTATCTAAAAGTCCTTATTTTCTTTGTTGTTGACAACATAATCCTATGTTCACATATAGGATCCAACAGAAACGACATCTACAAACAATAAAAATCAGATTAGTACTACACATATCAATTTATACTATTAAGATTGATATAATAGTAACTAATTACCTATAGACTATCCCACATCTTCTCTATCACCTCATTAGATACATCTTTGGTCCAATCCGAACATGTTAGAGGTATTTATTTTCTAACAAGTATCCCAAGCTAACTTTGTAATTTCATTGCACTCGGACTCATTTATTCAACATCGGTATTATATTGTACAACAAGGCGTTCACTACACATCCTTGCTTGTGCAAGATCACACATGAGTGTGATTCTCTAGTATACATGTTTTGATGAACAAAAGTATTCTCTTGATTATCATGCCTCTCAGAGTTAGACATACCGTGAATCTGCATGAGAAATAATATATGTTAAAACGAGGAATATATAAAGGATTTAAAGTTAAATTATTACATTTAAATAAAACAATTAAATTCAATTGATAAATTGTAAATGACATAACACAAACTATTTATTAAGTCATATTCCTTGACAGTCACTTCTAATGTATGTGGATGAGTCCTCATCGATAATATCTGGCAAGTTTTCTATAACCTCATAGCCACAATCTTGTCAATAATAACTAATTCATTATTCTTTTCTTGTACAATTCTTTGATGAGGAGTTAAAATAACAGACCATTGCAGATTAAGTTGATCTTTTGTTTAGAATACTTGCTTGGCTTGAGTGGCCAAAATAAAAGACTCAGATTTATGTCCATTACGATTAAAAATCAACCGTCGTAAACCTAATGTCATCTATGTTAAGTCCACCATTAATTCCATGCAATCACATTTGAATAAGATGAATGTAAAACTATGATTATCAAGCACCTATGACTCGTGTAGTACGCCAAACAAAGTCATGTCTAACATGATTGGATTTTTTTCCTTAAACTACAAACTTGCATAGTTGTAGCTATTGCCATAACTTTACTTTTGTTCCTGTTTCTGATATCTTCATATTTTTCTAGGTGATATTGAATATCATTAACCATGTAGTCATTATAAGTGGTAATTTCTGAACTTTATTTATGTGCTATCCACCTTAATATAGATGATATAGAATTGCTCCAAACTTATGAAGTGAGACTATACCCGACCACGTAACCAAAAACTAAATTTGCGATTATGCTCATTTTGAAGCCACTTTTATTTTTAGACCTAGTAGGATTCAATTTAGACAACATTTCCATGTATGAAAGCACATCATCTATGTTATGAAGTATGTAGAGAGATGAGTTTGATCAATCATATCCCAGGTTGGTTTTATATAATCGGCGATAGACAATTGTCAATTAATATTTGAATATGTCATTCTATTTGATGATCGCAACCCAATTGGTTCAATTCCATGCAAGAATTCATAACGAAACTCTATCTATTCTTCTACAATTTAATTCTTTCTAATGCATCCCTCTGGTTTACTTCTATTAGGAACATAACTTTTAACAACTTTCAGATACCTTTCAAAAGAATACATCCACCTAAAATAAATTGGTTCACAAAATGTTGTTTCCCTTACAAGATAGACCACAAGGTGTAACAGTGGAAAATATTTTTCTAACAAGCATAAAGTGACTACTACATCAACTTGGTTGAATTGATCGACTAACTACATATTGTGTTAAAGAAGAAACAGAGGCGAATGATTTCATATCTAATTTTTTTAAGTAAAATACCATGAATTTCTACAGCTAGCATTTGTTGCATCAAAACATGATGGTTGTGTCATTTAAGGCTTAAACTTTTGATCCGTAAGCGACACTAATTTTCTTATGTTTGATGAATAACCTTTAGGCACTTTAATTTCAGCTTATGTTCACACATATTCAATTTTTCATTCCGAGTTAGTGTGTAACATGTTGGAGGTAAGAAGATTCTCTACCCTATTATTTTTTGGGATAACTCGACTTTGATGATCAATTCAACCAAATTCTGATGAATTTTTAATCCATCATTTGTTTTCACTAGAATATCTAGTAGAGTTCCAATAATATTCGCATATATGGTTTTATTAATGTGTATGTAATCTAAACAATGCACTTGTGATAACATTTCCAGTATTCCAATTCGAAAAAGATTTATTTTTTCTTGCAATAAGAGTTTAGATTATGTTCTTTGGTGAACTTTCTCATACCATACGTAAACTGAGTATCACTTATTTGTGGAAGAATCTCTTAAACACTCAAGACTTTAGAGGCATCTTCAATTTCTTGTTCTCCATTTAATTTTTCTTTTGGTCTTCGACATGAGTATCCAATTGGTAAACATTTTTTATGTATGAGATACGTTATATTTTTCTCTTTAGGTAAATAAATTCATGGTAATTTCTCTCAAAAAATCAAACATATTTGATACTCTTTCACAACATCTATACAAATTACCATATGCTAGAAAATCATTATGATATCCACAAGAAAATAGCTTTTTAGGGTGAAACATTGTTGTCGATGTACATCAAAATATTCGATTCTCGTGTATCATAACATTTTTAGATCATCGACTATGGAGCTAGATAAACATCTGTCATTTCATGGCTATTTGGGTCCACAGACGAATGCATTTAACGTCAAGAGTTTGTGCTTCATGCACAACCATAGAGGTACATTGTATGTCACCAACATAATTGGTTTAACAATTGTATCTAGTACTTTGTTCATCGTGGGAATTGACTTCATTGATGGATAAGGCCAAACGAAGAATTCTCATTTCTAAACAAAAATTTGACAACCTTTTGTCTATTTGTTTCCATGAGAGTGTGTCGGTTGGGTGGTATATTTACCCATCGTCATGACATTTATAGAATGGGCAAGTCAAGCTTAGAAATTTCTTTACTATAAAACATTCTTCAAATCTTGGAATGGGAGATGAATACCACATGAATTTTACTGGAATCTGTCTCTTCTTCTTTTACATTCTTCTGGACCTTCTATTTAGATGTTCTACTTGTAGGATATAGTTATGCATTTGTGAGTTCTTTTTGGTACAAACAACTATCATTAATACATGCATGAATCTTTTTATACTTGATTTCAAATGTAATTTTTTCCTTTTGGCTTAAAATTCGGATGTTGGAATTTCATTAAGTTTAGGCAATACAACGCTCAACAATCTCAATAGCTTTGTGAAATTTTTATCACTTCATCTAAACTTTAGGTTCAAATTATAAAGCTTAATAAATGATGATATATTGATCAATTTTTTACAATTTATGTATAATGGATTCTTGGCATCTTCTAGTGATTCCTCAAATACTGGGAATTTATTGGTAAAATAATCATTCACCATCTCTATTATCCCTATTGGGTCATCTACATCATTGTCTTCATCTTCAACTTCTTGAAAATGTTTCATTTTCTCGATTTTGATTCCCAATGCGAAATTCTCTATAATAACTTCCATCAATACCATTAAAAATAAATGGTCTCTTACTTTATTGACATTTTGGAACTTGACATTCATGTATTTCAAACATGTCATGAAACGACATTCAACCTTTTCGAATGTCATAATGCATTCTCTATAATGTCGAAGCGAGCATAGCTCAGCTGGCACTAGTGATGCATTAGCATTTGTATCATAGTCTAGGTAGGGTTTTTGGTCCCCTCCCCAATTTGTACTAAAAAAAAGCTCAATTCCTCAATTGTATTCTTTTGAAATTGGTCGTTAAGCATCCACGCCTTATCCATAACCAACTTAAGAACTACCTACAAATTAATCAAATACGACCAATTGGTTTTTACTTTTGTATTTCAATTTCAATTTTTAAGGTTGAGCATCCATAATGTAACATAAACAAGAAATCACTCGATGAATATGCCTATAAAGTAATTGATATAAAGTTGATCATGGTGAATGAAAAGTGTGTAATGTATTCAAAAAAATCAAAGCATACAAAAGCTCTCAAATTATATGCTATTTGTACTCAAATTATGCAATAAAATGATCCATATGTTTTTCACTGTTGTAACATAAAATATAGCCCGAAAGTCTCGGAAGAGGTCGGAACCCGAACAAAGGACAAGGGAACCAAGGCCGACCCCCCGGGGTCGCCTAAATGGAGGCCACAACCCCCCAGGGTCGGCCAAGTCCATTTCGACCCCTCGGGGTTGGCCAAACAAGTCCAACACCCTCGGGAGTCGGCCAAGGAAGGCCAGGACCCCCTCGGGGTCGGCCCTTGCAGCTGGTTGGCCAAGGAAGCCCAGGACCCCCTTAGGGTTGGCCCTTGCAACATTACCCTTCTCGGGTCCAGCAACGAGTAGGTCCATCCGAGTGGATGGACCGTGGAGGTCAGGACTCTTCGAAGAGTTGACCGAGTCCAAGTAACGTTTGGAGGCGTTGCACCCCGTGA
>JBBMEG010000155.1:0-10103 GCA_037832605.1 Cyclanthera cordifolia
CCTCCTTTTCAATATCCTCTTTTCACCCTTAGTGACCCAAATTAAAAATCTTAATTATTGTTTGATTAAAATACTACGTTCTTCATATACTTTCGCCTTTCTTTATTTTCGTGTTTAAATTTTTAAAAGTTCAATTTTAATTTCTAAACTTTCAAGTTTTCTATATTTTGGTATCAAAACTTTCAAATACGTTTCATTTTTATCCCTCAATTTCCAAGAGTTTTATTTTAAAACCTAGACTTCATCAAAAAAAAAATAATAATAAATAAATAAATTTGCTCCTTAGTAGATTTTTTTTTTTTTTTTTTGGGTTAGTTTTTCTTAAAAAAATATATCAAATTTCTCTAAAAACATTAGAAATATATTCACGTATTTTATTTACTTGTATCCAAATGGTTAACATTTTTGAACCAATTTCATTTGATATTAATTTTAAAATTTATCATAAAAACCAATTTTAAACGTTTTTTGACGTGTAGAAACTAAAATTGAACTTTTGAAAGTTAAGAACCAAAATACAACAAAGGTAAAAGTCTAAAGAACAAAATGGTATTTGAACCTTATTATTTTTTATTTTTTTAAAAAAACCCCAACTTAGTATGTGCAAAATTATTTAATTTCTCCTCAAGATCTTAGGTTTCAGATCTATATGTAACATTAATGTGTAGTCTTCATTTATTTGATACATCTCAATATGTCTCGCCTAGGATATTCTTGATATAGTGAGGACTAATTGAGAAAGGGACTAGGAGTAGCTCTGAAACCATGTTAGACGTACAGTGTGTACATTCATCTCAAAACCAATTGGCAATTGTCAATGAGAGGAGTAGTTAACTCTATCTTAATAAATGTTGAAGAACCTCCACCTTACAATGTGGGACATTTGCCGCAAAATGAGTATTCCAACAACATATATGATAATAATTATAATAAACAAAAGAAATACCATGAATATATAGTACATTTTTCAAGCATGTACATCACAAAAGTTGTCCCGCCGAGATTGAAAGACTACAAATTTCATACGTCTTTTAATCTTATTTTTATCATTTCGGTCTTCAATTTATAAATTCTGTGGCTTTCAGGTAATAAGATCTAATTTCTATCATTTTGACTTTCGGTCTATGAGTCTCATTTGTATCAAATTCATTGCTTGTTTCAAATAGTTTCACTGATTTGCCGAACTAATACAAGAGACTAATAAGCTCGAAAAAAAGAACAGAAATGAGACTAATAAACTCAAGGCCAAAATTATAGAATTAATATGTTCAATAAAATTTTATACTCACTTTGAAGGGAAGCATGATATACATTTTAACTCATGAATATCTAATTAAAACTGATTGTAGTTACTTTCACGGAAATATTTTATTTAGATAAAAAACGGCCTAGAAATTATTTTGATGAATGTGTGGACTAGAGAACAATTTACTTATAAATGATTTATATTTTGTAATTATATTTTAAACTTAACCTTTATTTGTATTCTCTTTGATGTGTGTGTGTATATATAAAAATAAAAGTGCACACAATATTTTGACGTGGGCCATTTGCTTTATAAAAATTAGGAGAAAAGAGATAATTTAATATAGTTGGCAGAAGATATTATTCAGTATAGTTGGAAGATCAGTATGGCTAACAAAAGTATTTAAAATAGATGAAGGTCTAAAAAGAAAATAAAAACATTTTATATTTACAAAGTTATTTTACATGCATATCCGGTAATATGAAAATTGACAGATTATTTTAAATCGCCGACGAAAGTAATAACTGACCTAAACCAAACATTCATGATATCTAATATGATATTAAAACTCAATGTCCAATATATAGATGTTTAATATCAAAAAAATGAATCTGACTCATGCACTTAAACCTTCGTGTACATGTATAATCGAACCAAATTCAAAGGGTTATTTGATTACAAAAATTCAGATCCAAAAATTTAAGAGGATTCACAAATTCAAATGCAAGATGACATTATCAATTAAATGCTCTCATCTTAAGGGGCATGTTGAAAGCTACTAGTCTTGGAGTTTTATTGTCCTACATCAGAAAGAGAAAGGTAAAGAGTCTTCGACACACATTTATTTAACATGTGTATTACGTACTCTCTCCTCTGGTCAATTTCGTAAAAATTAACTTTCTACCTTCAACAAGAAATTGTTGTAAAATCAAACGATTGTCTCATGAATAGTACAAGGGTGCGTAAACCATCAATACCACATGCAATAATTCAAACAAATTCAATTCATCTTTGCTTTTTTTTTTTCCTCTCTCCCCCATAAGCAAATTCATACCAACTTTTGATGTTCTCCGAAATCCATGCACCAATCCAAGTTTCGTTCCTTTCAAAACTTATTCTTTGACGATGTAAAGATAGCCCCAAAAAATAAGATGCACAAGCTAAGCTAACCCTAATTTGAATAGATAGGCATATTATTATTATTATTATAATGTAAAAGACATTGATTTCTTTCGAATTCATAAAATATAGGAGAAATGCAATGCATGTGCTTTTTATTCCATTTCGTGTTCTATCTTTGACCCATCAAATTTCACTATTCAAATCTTCCAAACATGTCTTATTCATATCTACCCTAAGAATTTTATCTTTCCAAGTTTTTCTTAGAGTGTCTTTAACAATGCCCATTTTGTTTTTTCTTTTGATATATGAAGATTTCCCCTACTTTAATGCAAATTATTCCCTTTTTCTTAGACTTGTCGTTTTTTTTTGGCTAGGGTTTTCATTCTTTTTTTCATTTATTTGTTTGATTCGAAGAATTTGATAAATGGAACTTGTGTTTTTGTTATTTCCCTCCAATCAAATCTTATGGCTTGTCGGTTAATTTATAATGTTTTTTTTTTTTTTTTATAGTCGGGATTCTAATTTGTTCATCTCATTACATACTAAGAATATTGTAAGTTCATCCGAGAATCTAAAAGAAATTAATTATGTATACCTAAACTTTGTATTAATATATACTAAAAGTTCGTACAATGGGTAATTAAGAGGTTATACATTCTAAACATTCACCTTACTTTAATATATAGACTTTAATATATAGTTGCTCTCCATAAACTTTGAATTTGAATCATTTTAATGTATTATAAATATAATATAAATATGTGTGTTTTTTTAACTTTTCAATGTAATCAGTTCAATTTGCGCACAATCAATTTTAATGAATAAAAAAAGCAAGCAAATATATATCTCAACTTGCGTAAATAAACACACGTAACTATAAAATATTTTTCATTACCTTAAATAAAAAATAGGATAATTTTTTTTTTTTTTGTCCAATGTGACCATAAAATAAATAAATATCAAAGAATAAACTTGGAGATGAAGGAATTTGCCCCAAGGTTGTTCCATAGGAAGAAAGTTTGCCTCTCTCTTCCCTTGGTTTAGAGAATAAAACCTTTTCAAACATGGGAAAAAAAAAAAGGCAAAAAGATAGTTTGTCGCTTCGAATTTCTCGTGCTCTCCGATCGCTTGTTTTCCTTTAATAAAATCGATAGTTCTGACATAAAAATAAATCATTCAATCATGCATGTTTAGTAAAATATTTTTTACTCATATTTCAAATTAGTGTTTATTATATATTTTTTAAATTATATTTAACTAATTTTTTATTGCAATCATTATATTTAGATACTCAAAATAAATCATCATTCAAAATACTAATTTTAAATACTCTTAAAAATAATATCCAAACAAGTTTTTGATGATAATCATTACTTCTTAATACTCAAAATCAAATTTTCATTCTAAATACTAATTCTAAATACTCTTAAAATCTCAATTCAAACATCTCTCGATATTTTAAATATTTTAAATAAATATTAACATTCAAATATTAAATATAACAACTTACATAGTATATATATATATATATCTTCGTGATATATATTTCTAACACTCCTTTTCAGCGATAAGATGTATATATACATGACCAACTTAAAAAGAAATTTATTACACGTTTTACACATACTACAATTGATGTCAATTTCCCATTGAACTAAATAACTTGCTAATACAATGTGGTTATTGCACCACACCATATACCCGAAATATTATATTGAACTTGCACCATACAAATTGCCGGAAATTCAAAAATCATAAAATTATTTTAGTCACGTCACCGACCAAAATATATAACAATAAGATGCAAAACGTGTATCATACGAATCGATTAGATTTCATCAATAGTCAAATAACTCTAATTTAGAGAGACAATGATATCAGGATCAATTTTCATGATAATTTTTAAAAAGGCCTAAACATTATCATTTTCTATTAACTACATTTTCACGAACATATATATACGAATATCAATCTCAAAACTCAAAACACCTTCATGTAACCAATTTTTTTTTTTTTTTCCAAACTATCACATAACAAATTTTAGATAATGTTCAACTAAAATTATAAATATCTATTGATATCAAATACTAAATTTATCAAATTCTATAGAGTATCTCAATGGTTTTTATTCCTAATACGACAACATAATATAGTTTATCCTCGAAATTGTAAATTGTATACATGAAAATAATAAATAATGCATAATAACAATAAGAATGTTTAAATATTATTTTAGTTTCTACCTTTGTTCAAATTTAGTTTCTACTCTTTGAGTTTTAATTTTCATATTTAAATTTTTAAATGTCCAACTTTAATTTTAAAATCTTAAATTTAATTTTAGTCGAAAATTTAAAAAGATTAAATTTGACCGTGAACAAATTTAAAGTTAAAATTAATGAAAATTAGTTTAATCTTTTTAAAATAAGTTAAGAAAAAAATGTTAATATAATTCTTAAATTTATAGAGTAAAGTAATAACCTTTTTTTAAGAAAAAATAATAAAGTTTTTCCATTAATAATTAATGAAAAGAAATTAAGTTGAAAATTTATATGATCAATTTACAATTACTTTTTTTTTTTTTTTAAGTTGAGAGATGTTTTGAAATTAAAATTGACTGAACAAAATTTAAAATCTATCAGTCAAAATGTAATTTTAACATAATAATAATACAAATCATTCATCATTTGACTAGTACATCCACTCAAGAAAGATGTTATTTATTTTTCATTAAAAAAAAAGAAGATATTGTTAAAAAAAAGTAGAGAAAGATATTGTTTTTTTGTTTTTTTTTTCTTTTAAAGAAAGATATTGCTAATATTTAGAGATGCGGATTTCCGTATCGATAAGACCCGTAAAGGAAAATTATATCAAAGTTTTATTTTATTTTATTTTATTAAAGTTGATTAATTAAAAGTTTTTGGTCTGTGAACACTCATAAACCGTAAGATATAGAATTAGTTTAACAAATTAGCGGCAATATTTTTATTAACAATTCGGTCACTAAATATTAATATATGATAGTTTAATCTTTATACTCTAAATTTTATAATTATAATGATTTAGTTGAAATTGTGTGTAAAAATGGTTAAGATTACGCCATATTTTGAATTATTTTTTCAAATATTCTATTTAAATTTATTACTTAGATAAATAATTTATTTGATTTAATTTTTTTTAATTCTACTTTTAGAATTTTATATTGTATTTAACATTAAATTTAGATATCGTATATACCATATGATATCTAAACTTAATGTTAAATGTAATATAACTTTTTCTAATTTATACAAGTTTTCGAAGAAGAATAATTAATAATAATTATCATACACAATTTTAAAATATTATTCCATAAATTCTATTTATTAAGCTTTGAAAAATAATTACGTATTATAAATAGACTTTAAAAAAAAATGATACATAATCAAAAAAAAAAAAAAATATATATATATATATATATATACACACATATATATATATATATATATCAAAAATGAACTCTAATTTATATACGTTTTGAAAAAAAAACAATAACTGCATTTGATTTTCAAATAGCATATTTTAAATTTTAAGTTTACTACATGTTTTTTAATTAAAAAAATAAAATTAATATAATCTAGTTGAAATTAACGGAAATATTTAAAGCGTTTGGTGACAAAAATACTTACCAACTTATAATATAAATAATAACTTATTTTATTTTGTTAGTATTGTAAAAAATGATTTTATTTTGTTAATTTTATGAAAAATTAGTTTAATTTTGTTAACAAGATAAATTAGCATAAAATTAATAATTAATTATTGATATACTTTCATGATTATTTTATAAATATATATAATTATTTTATATTTTTATATTTAGTTATTATAAAATCTCTACCACTATAATTAACATCTCTTGGGTAATTAAATTACCACAATCCTCGCCACTATCATAAAATTGATTTAAAAAGTTATCATAATTAAATCACACATATGTTAACATATATTTTAAAATTTAATACAAAGTTTATGGGAGAAATTCAAGCAATTAAACAAACTTTACATAATTATAAGTTTTTAGTTTTTAAATAACAGTTCAACCGATTTTATTTTATGGGAAAAATTCAAAAATATAGTAGAGTGTGAAATGAATATTATAATATTACTATTTAAATGAAATGTATTTTCTCCAAAAAACTGACGAGTAAAGAAAAATAATAACGTGGATTATTTTCAAAAATACTTTAAAATTATAAATAAAAAATTCAGTTTAAATATTTAATTCCATATCAAAAACAACTTAACTTAACATTAGCTTAATTTAATCACTCCATCAAATATTTTCGTTTAACTTAACATGTCTACTAATACAATTTAACTTAATTCTCAACTTAATTTAACACACAACTTAACCAACCTTAACTCTTGCATCAAACATGGCTTTAATGTGTATTTTTACTAATCAAAATTTAATAAGATTTCTTTGGTAGATAGATTGATGGATAAATTGATTTAGAGTTCAAATTTGTTTATAAACTACAAATGCAAAGTTATCATATATAAAAATTAAAAGAGTTAGATTTTTTATGATATATATAAAAGTTAAATTGTAAGTTAAATTGTAAGTGAGTTTTTTCACCAAGAGGGGAGTAAACCTTTACATATAAATAAAGAAATTAAATGGTCACACATCAAACTTTATTTGATTAAATTTTACAAAAATGGACAAGTACATAAATTAAATCATTGCAAATAAAAGTATATTGACTAAATTATTACTTTTATGAAAGTTTGAGAGCCCAAAACATTTTTAACTTTCTCAAACAAAAATTAAAATAAAAAATAACATTTAATGATGAAGTACCAATAACGAACCATCCATATTTTTAGATGATAATCAACCAAATAAGTATTAATGGGCCCGTTTGGCTACGGTGAAAAGAGAGGGAAAGAAAGAAAAAAAAAATAGTAATTGATGTTATAAAGGTTAGTGATCAAATAATAAAAAGAGATCTATTTTCTTTCGTTTCCAACTCTTTCTACTATATCAAACTTACCAAAAAAAAAACATCTAAAAAAAAGAACATTATTCTTTCTAGTTTCAGTTTTCTTTTTTTTTTTTTTTTTTTTTGCTAAAAAGAACCCATAAAACAAGGCTTTAAGCATCAAAAAGAAAAGCCATGGCAACCGCCGATTGTATAGTCGATTATTGAAATGCATCTTTTTATATCTCTTTTTATTTTATTTTATTTTCTTTTATAGTTTTCAATATCTGTGTGTCGAAATATGAGTCGTGTTGCTTCTGTTAATGAAAATGAGAAGAATATAAAGAAACGTGTGATAAACAACCTCAACCATTTACGTAGGTTACATTGTGTTAGTTACGTTCCACCGACAAATAAGAGAATTTGTCTTACTAAATAGAATATATTTGGGTGACAAAACGGAGCTAGGATAATAGCATCTCATAATCCTAAAGTTTAATGTAATTAATATAATGTAGCTATATGTTTTTTCTTGGTTTTGAGTGTGTTTCTTTTGAGTTCTAATTGCACGTTTTGCCTTTAGACCGTGACATGTTGATTGTATGAGTTATTACAATGCATTCTTAATGGCCTACATATATAGTCAACGACTCTGAGCTAAAAAAATGAACTCTCCAACCATACACCATGTGAAAAAGCTACAAAACATAATACAAACTTAGCTTTCGTAACTGAATTAGCACTCAAGGACTACTTCGAACTTCCCCAAGATATATACAACTTCATTTACAAGCATGAAAATATAGCTAGATTTTGATTTATGTGAACTAATACAAACGACAATATGTCTGAATTTGGAGAGTAACCAATGACTTTCATATTTTTCGCTTATCTATACATTAGCATATCATATTTTATTCCTTGGAGATATCTCATCACTTCCATTGTTTTAATGGTCAACACCTGAGTTATGCTAAAATCTTCAAAAATTCCTGACAACCAAATGCAATATCAAGTATTGTGCATGTTTAGGAGTATGTCCTAAAAGCCTAGTTGTTTATAATTTAAATACCAACATTTAATGTATTATTTAGTTATTATTTTCATTTATTGTGCATTTAAATTATAAATATCATTCAACCATATTGCATTAATTAATTGAATTAATGACGATAAGCCCTTGATTATTAATATGAACACTAAACTCGCCTATAGATTATGGATTAAGGCTGGACGCCTAAGCCCTGGTGACACTGTTGGTACGACTCGCTTTGCAATGATTATAGACAACATGATCCTGATTGTTCATGTGGAACATGTTACTGTAGGTGTCTATGCAAAAATATTTTTTACATAAAACTAGAGAAAAAAAAATATTAGATCCTTCTTTTAATAATTATGTCATAGATGTATATCGAATATTTAACTACGATAATCGTATGATAGTATGATCTTAATCTTGAGCGAGTTGTGAACTCCTGCTTAAAGAAAGTATCATATTTAATGTCAATAAGTCTCCCACGTTGAGGAATTGTCGTAGTGAGTGGCTAAAAATGCAACGCCACAATATTGAGAAAATAGAAGAGTTGTTCCCTTAAGAACTGATTGTGGGGCTTCAACAAAAGGTTCTCACTTGTCCGGGAGAATACTGTTTTGTGGTTGGACCATGAACAACTTGTTTATTAGAAAAGCAGTGGCACCTAAGAAGAAATATGTAATTACATGGGTAAAACGAATCTTTTGTCTCAGCTGTGAATTATGAATAAACTCGTGAATGATTATTTAGTAGATGACCAATTATATATGTGGACATAACTTGTCCTTTAGTGTGAAAGAAGTTCAATACGGACCTTTAGTGGAATAAGTCGAATATTAAAGAATAAGAATTTGATCTCGAGTCTTTTAGCCTTCAAACTATAGATCCACTCATCCCTCGAACTAACTCATATTTACTAGTGCACTATTTTATTGGAGTGTCAGTTTGAAAATGGTACAAACTAAATAATTAATTATGCCAAACATAATTAATTAAAAGGAGTTTCAGTTTAATGTATTAAAATAAATATTGATATATTTGATATATTAATAGATAAATATTATGAAAAATTAATTAATATATTAGATATATTAAATAAGTTAACATATAACGATTGGATAATTATTTATTTAAAAAAGAATTAATTAATATATTGGATCTATTGATAATTAGTTAATGAAGATAAAATAGTATATTGAATATATTATTTGAATGAGTATTTATTAGATAAATATCAATTAAAGGAAATAAACAACCATATGAGATTTGTTGGGATTTTCAAAATTCCCTAATATGGAAGACATGATTTTCGCCCCTCTATATAGAGAGACAGAATTTTCAAAAATGTCCATTATAGTAAAGAGATGGTACAAATACCATTAGATAAATATTTAGAGAGATTTCTTCAATATCTTTTAAATATTAGATATTGAAAGATAATATATATTGATCATATTTTATATATTGCACCAAGGCTATAAATAGAGGCCATCTAAGCATTCTATTAACATCTTATCTCGCAGTAAGAATAGTCTTTCTAAGTTCATAAAATGTCTCATCAAAAAAAATTCCTTTCCAACTCTCAATTTTTTAAAAGCTTCCCGCCAAACACTAAGGACGTGTTTGGGGCAAGGAGTTATTTAAGAGGAGTTAAGTTGAGAGGAGTGTTAAGTTAATCTGAGTTTTAAGTTAAGCTGTGTTTGTGGCAGAGGTTAAGTTAAGCAGAGTTTAGTTA
>JBBMEG010000156.1:0-10102 GCA_037832605.1 Cyclanthera cordifolia
GTCGGCGATGGCGTTGGCCGACCCCCGGGGGGTCGGCAATGGTCTTTTGGTCCTTTGTTCGAGTCCCGGTCTCTTCCGAGTCTTCCGGGCCATATTTTACGTCATAACATGAGGTATTAATGATGCTATTAAAAATAAGTTTTTATAATCATTTTATAAAATCTTCAACCAAACTAATCATTACAAAAATATCTCTTCTTTATAATCATTTAAAATAATTCTCCATTTCTAATGATCACTTAAAATAATCATTCTATAATTTTGCAAACAAACACCTCTTAAAAGTTTTTTTAATTCATCAATTGTTGAGGGTGGATGATTGAACCTATGACTTTTTGGTTTATAAACATACATTGATTGTTGTTGAGGTTAGAGGTACTGTACATGGGTTGAACTGGTTTGTATTGAGAGAACTTTTTTGGACAAACCCAAAAATTCGAGTTAGTTAATTTTTCAACTCAATTCGATCTTATGTTTTCGGGTTGGACTGGGTCAGGTACTTCGGTAAAACTTAAATTGCAAGATTAAAAAAATTTAGACAAATATTAGTTTTAAGGATATGATAAAAAAAATATGTTGTATGTGAGTTGAGTTAGATTGTAACGAAATTTTTGGAATTAAAATTTTTCCAATTGGTGAATCATGAGCTCGAACAACATTGTTTTTTCAACCACTCAATCGATATATTTTTAGTTGAGTTGGGTTGAGTCATTATATTATTGTTTTGTTTTTAATTAAAATATATTTTTATTCGATTTTCCAATTTTAAAAAAAAAATATTTATGTTAAATTTCTAAAAATATCAACCTAATATAATCGCATCCATTAACAATTCAACTTCATTTATATATCATTGAGAATGTTTGTTACTAGTTTTGAATTAGTATTTCAAATTAGTATTTACTAAATACTCATAAAAAAAAATTACATCCAACCAAGTTTTTTACTGTAATTATTACTTCTAAATATTCAAAATAAAATTTTAATTCTTAATACTCTTAAAAAAATACATCTAAACAAGCTTTTAACTACTATCATTACTAATCATTTCTTCTAAATATTCAAAATAAATTCTCATTCTAAATATTCTTAAAAACTACATCACAAGCTCTTGTTTTAAATACTCAAAATAAATTCTCATTCTAAATATTCTTAAAAACTACATCCAAACAAGCTATTGATTACAATCATTAGTTCTAAATATTCAAAATAAATCCTCATTTTAAAATTTTTAAAATTTCAATCCAAACATCGCTAAATACACATTCTAAAAATTTAAATGTTATTTAAAGAATAGTAAAGATTAAAAAGTCTAAAAATAACAATTAAACAAAATAAACACACATATATAGTTATGTTATATGTAAAAATATTTTTTTAATTAAACAATAAAGAGTTAGCTGCCGTCAACCAAAACTAATTTTAGATCAATTCAACAAATCAACTCAACTAAAAAAAACAATCATTCATTTGAACTCAACACAATTTAAATAAGTTGATAACTCAATCCAACCCGTCAAATTAAGTTATATTTGATTAGATTTATTAAGATAATAAGATTTTTTGAACATCAGTAGTTGAGGTATTACTCTATTTGAAGCATAAACTTCTAGAAGTGGTTGTTTGAGATTTTATGGACTGTTTATTTTGAGTGTTTAGATACGAGGAGTTATTAGGAGTATTAGAACATTTTGTTTTTATAATAACTCGTTTGTTTGATAGTTTTAATAGAGTCTTTAGAATTAAATACTTGTTTGTTTCATGGTTTTGGAAAAATATTTGTATAAGCCGTTTGTTTGTGCGGTAGTTTTGTTGTTGATTTCGAGGTAATTGTTTGTTTGTACGGAGATTTTGATAGAGTGATTATAATAAAAAATTTCGAGCATTTATTTTGTGGGTTTATGGAGTACTTATTAGGAACACATGAACTTATTTTGTGAGTTTATGGAGCAGTTATTTGAGTAATTAAGTGTTCCATTTTTTGGCTTCCCAAACAAGCATTTGATAAAATCTAATCCCTCCAACTTAATTACAACAGGAAACAAACACTTCCTAGTTCAATGGATAAGGTATTATTACTATGTTAAAGGCTGTCATTCAAATTAAAAATAATAATGCTACAAAAATTTTCTATATTTTTTGTGGTTCGAATTTGGGCATGAGTAATTCATTTGGATTAGTGAATGCAAATTAATTTTGAGTTGGGGTGATAGGGATTATTAAGCAAATATTTTTAATATATAATTTATTTTAGCTTTATTAGGTGTATCTCTCTGTCCACAATACCTGTTAACATGCTCTTGATTTTGATATTTTTGTACTTTTTAATAATTCAATACTAATTTCTTTTTTGGTTCTTCCAATTAGTTATAATTTATAGAAAGTTTGAGTTAATTAAAGTAGTCGTTGAAAATGTTTACTATTTCTAAATTAATAACAACAATAATAATAATTTAAAAAAAAAAGAGAAAAAAAAGACGGAGGTCAGCCGAGCCGAGCCGAGCCGATAAGCCGGCGGCTTAGCTTGTCGGTGGTGTATTAGTGAGAGCGTGGCTGTAGAGAAAAGGCTAATAAAGCTTCATCGCTGTCTCTCGTTAGTTCCATTACAATTTCTCTGTATATTAATTTGAAGACGTAATTATTATTTTTAAAGAGAAAAAGAAGAGAGAGAGAGAGAGCAAAAGAAGAAGAAGAAGAAGAAAAAAATCACTGGCTAATCTCTCTCACTCTCTCTTTATGCTCGCTTCTCTTGTAAGAAACTGGTGGATGTATCAAAGAGTTTCTCCATTTCAGTCTCATCTTAGGTTGGTTCTTTTCTCTCTCGTTTTCTTTATGGTTCTTGTAATAGATTTGAGCTTCTTGCATTGTCGACGATGTAAATTCAGTGAAATCTCTGTTTCCGATTTGTGGATTTCTCTGAATTAGGTGAATGTGTTGTGCATTTAAGACTGGTTTGACTGAATAGTGGATTAGTTGGACTTTGATTCATAGTTGGTGGATGAATCGGATCCGCTTCATTTTTTATTCGAATTGGTTGGTGTTTGTGTAAATCTATATCCTGTGATTCCTGTGGGATTTAATTGCTTGGATTTGATTTCGTTTTTGTATGTGATTGTTGATGGAATTTGGTTTACTGGAGAAAATCGGAGCGCGTGCCTGGTGGAGTGTAGACTGTTGATATATGTCGGGGCGTGATTTGGATAATAATTGCACATTCATCTTTCTTACTTTTAAATTGGTTTAATTAGGCTTGAAACCGCTACTTCAAGCATTTCTTTTCTTCTGGTTTTGTTATATATATGTTGTTGTTGTTTGGAAATGGTTGATGGGTTATCAAATGTTTGGATTCGACATTGTAATCATGGTCTTTGATCTGGATTTTTTATGATTGTTTTGCAGGAGGCTGCTATGCTGTTAACCGTTTTTCTCTCATAGATCTCAAGATTTCGGACGTTCTATTTCATCTTCATTGGATCTTAAAGCAAAGGGAAGCTGGCGGCGGCACTGACTTGGAGACTAGCTGCCAGCAACGGCAGCAGTCATCCTACTAATGATATGGTATATTGTAGCCACCATTTTAAACATTGTCATGAAACTCTCTTCTAATCAATTATATAACTCAGTTTTACTAGTACAAACTGAATGTAGATTCGTAAACCCAAATTTCCTACACTGATTTGTCTATGGGCTAATTAAATCATTAATTTCTTAGTTTTGTGTGAGATTGTGTGATATTGATACACATCAAGAAACTTGGATCCTGGACCCATGATTGCGCTTATTTAGTTAGTTTTTACTATCTGAGCTTAATATTATATGAGGTAGAAGAGGCAATAGATGGTTGAATTTCAAAGCTACCTTAGTCACTGCAATTTTCTTGGGGAACTAGTCCCCGAATTGATAACTGGTTTAGTATTTGCACATATTTATGCATTGGGGGAATAGAATATGCTACTGGAGAAAATTCTATATTTGCTTATAAGTAGTATACCCTTTCTATTTTGTGGGACTTGTCACGTTATCTACTAATGATTTCTCTGTACAATTGTTGTAGGATAAAGGTATGGAAGGAAAAATTCAAGATTCAGAGCCTCCAACTCCACATGCTATTATGAAGATGGGCTCTAGGTAAAACAGGACTTGAATGCTTATTTACTTCATTTTTTAAACAAGTTTGTGGTATCTTCCAATATGCATTTTTTTTACAGGCTATTCTTATGTGTATTTTTTTCCCTTTTGCAATTTCACGACATTTTTTAAATACTAATTTTCCTGTGGTAACCCGTAGGTTTTTTCATCATTTATTTTGGAGGTCTCACCAAGCTTTAACTTTTTTCATCAAATTTTTGGATGTAGGTTTTATTTTAATTTTAATATTGTCATATTTAAAGAACATGGAACTGATTAAACCTTAAAATTTTAGGTGGTGGCATTCTTTTTTTTTTTTTTTGAACTTATTTCTTTTCAACTCTCCAAGTCCAAATCTCCTTAAAAGACAGCCGTGATGAATAGGTCCAATCCAACATTGAATTATTGTAGCATGTTACTTAATAAAAAGATAGTCTTGTATTTTTTCGTAGTCAATCCAAGTTATTGAAATACAAGTGTTATTTTTCAATTTATGTTTTTCTGAACAATTATTCCCAGATGACATACTTTGATCTTATTACTTGCAGAGATCGTAACAGCATGGAAGATCCGGATGGGACTTTAGCAAGTGTTGCTCAATGCATTGAGCAGCTACGGCAGAGTTCCTACTCAGTGCAGGAGAAAGAATTTTCTTTAAAGCAACTGCTGCAACTTATAGATACACGTGATAGTGCATTCAGTGCTGTTGGGTCTCACTCTCAAGCAGTTCCTGTACTTGTTTCTCTTCTCCGCTCAGGATCCCTTGGAGTAAAAATACAAGCAGCTACTGTTTTAGGTTCCTTGTGCAAGGAAAATGAATTAAGGGTAAAAGTCCTACTTGGAGGATGCATCCCTCCATTGCTTGGTCTCCTCAAATCAAGCTCGTCAGAGAGTCAAGTTGCTGCCGCAAAAACCATTTATGCTGTATCTCAAGGTGGTGCTAGGGATCATATTGGATCAAAAATATTTTCTACTGAGGGAGTTGTGCCGGTGCTCTGGCAGCAGCTACACAATGGTCTCAAGTCTGGAAATGTTGTTAGCTTACTGACTGGAGCTTTAAGGAACCTCTCAAGCAGCACCGAGGGATTTTGGTCTGCAACTATTAGTGCTGGAGGTGTAGACACACTAGTGAATTTATTGGCAACAGGAGAGTCAAGTACACAAGCAAATGTGTGCTTTCTCCTAGCACATGTGATGATGGAAGATGCATCTTTTTGTTCCAAAGTGTTGGCTGCAGAGGCTACAAAAAAACTCCTCAAATTAATAGGATCTGGCAATGAAGCTTCTGTTAGAGCAGAAGCAGCAGGCGCTCTTAAATCTCTTTCTGCTCAGTGCAAAGAAGCACGCCGTGAGGTAGCAAGTTCAAATGGCATTCCTGCCTTGATAAATGCAACAATAGCCCCCTCGAAAGAATTCATGCAGGGTGAGTATGCTCAGGCATTGCAGGAGAATGCCATGTGTGCTTTAGCAAACATTTCAGGGGGTTTGTCTTATGTTATCTCAAGCCTTGGACAAAGCCTTGAGGCTTGCACATCAGCTGCTCAAACTGCCGACACGTTAGGGGCTTTAGCATCAGCTCTTATGATATATGATAGCAAAGAAGAATCCACCAGAGCATCAGATCCTGTAATAGTTGAGCAGACTTTATTAAAGCAGTTCAAATCTCGTGCATCCTTTCTTGTGCAGGAAAGGACGATAGAAGCATTAGCTAGTTTGTATGGGAATGCCATACTTGCAGTCAAACTTGCAAATTCTAATGCAAAACATTTACTAGTTGGTTTGATCACGATGGCAACCAATGAAGTTCAAGAAGAGCTTGTAAGAGCCCTTCTTACTCTTTGCAACAATGAAGGTAGTCTATGGCGTGCCCTTCAAGGCCGTGAGGGGGTTCAGTTATTGATTTCACTCCTTGGGCTCTCATCAGAGCAACAACAAGAATGTGCAGTTGCGTTGCTTTGTCTTTTATCCAACGAAAATGATGAGAGTAAATGGGCTATAACTGCTGCTGGTGGTATACCTCCACTAGTTCAAATTCTAGAGACTGGTTCTGCTAAGGCAAAAGAAGATTCTGCAACAATTCTCAGAAACTTGTGCAATCACAGTGAAGACATACGTGCTTGTGTTGAAAGTGCTGATGCTGTTCCTGCATTGTTGTGGTTGCTTAAGAATGGAAGCTCTAATGGGAAAGAAATTGCAGCAAAGACGTTAAATCATTTGATTCACAAGTCTGACACAGCTACTATCAGTCAGCTCACTGCATTATTAACAAGCGACTTACCAGAATCCAAAGTTTATGTGTTGGATGCTCTTAAAAGTATGCTTTCTGTGGTCCCCCTCCATGATATAGTGCGTGAAGGTACTGCTGCTAATGATGCAATTGAGACGATGATCAAAATATTGCATTCTACTAAAGAAGAGACACAAGCCAAATCAGCATCAGCTTTAGCTGGAATATTTGAAATCCGGAAAGACTTGCGTGAAAGTGGCATTGCTATTAAGACTCTTTTATCAGTCATTAAGCTATTTAAAGTTGAATCTGACAATATTCAAGCCGAGGCATCCCGTTGCCTTGCTGCAATATTTCTCTCAATCAAGGAGAACAAAGACGTCGCTGCTGCTGCTAGAGATATATTGTCTCACTTAGTTGCACTCTCAAAATCTGCAGTTCTGGAAGTCGCTGAACTTTCAACATGTGCTCTGGCAAATCTGCTACTTGATAATGAAGTTTCAGAGAAGGCTGTTACTGAAGAAATTATTTTGCCTGCTACTAGGGTTTTGCGTGAAGGCACGGTGTCTGGAAAGACTCTTGCTGCAGCAGGAATTGCTCGCTTGCTTCGTTCTCGCAGAATTGACCATAACATTACTGACTGTGTGAATGGTGCAGGAACTGTCCTTGCATTAGTTGCATTTCTGGGATCTGCAGATACCGGGACTATTTCTACATCTGAAGCATTAGATGCACTTGCTATTATATCTAGGTCTGAAGGGGTTAGCGGGCATATGAAACCTTCATGGGCAGTTTTAGCGGAGTTCCCCCAAAGCATTTCCCCGATTGTTGCATCCATTGCTGATTCAACTCCTACACTACAGGACAAGGCTATTGAGGTATTAGCACGACTATGCCGGGATCAACCTAGTGTTGTAGGAAAAGAGGTAGTTACTGCATCTGGATGCATAGTTTCTGTTTGTAGGAGGGTGATCAATTCCACAAACATAAAGGTCAGGATTGGAGGAACTGCCCTTCTCGTATGTGCAGCTAAAGTTAATCACCACAGATTGCTAGAAGATCTCAACGCATCAAATTCATGCAGTTTGCTCATTCAATCTCTTGTTGCAATGCTAAACTCTTCACAGTCATCTGCTTTGGGTAATCAGAGTGATACTGATAAGGAATTTATTAGCATATATAGACTTAGCAAAGAAGATACCAATGGTACAGAATCCAATAAGGCTACCGCTGTTATTTATGGTGTCAATCTTGCAATATGGCTACTCTGTCTTCTTGCCTGTCACGATGGAATAAGTAAGACTGTGATCATGGAGGCTGGAGCAGTTGAAGTTCTCACAGATGGAATATCCAATTATTATTCACAATATGCTCAGGTAATCACCTTCTTACATTTTTCCTTGTTGCAACTCAACGGTATCTACACTTGTAATGGTTGTAGATATTACTGAAGTGGACATCACTTGTTTTTTCATGATTCTTGTTCTATGTTTGGTAATCTGCTCATTTTGGATTCATATCTAATGTTACTTTTCAATCTTCTTTTGCTTGTTGAGTTTTTACACAGATTGACTTTAAAGAAGACAACAGCATATGGATATCTTCCCTACTGTTGGCAATTCTATTTCAAGACAGGGATATAATACGAGCACATGCAACCATGAAATCTATACCAGTGATTGCAAATTTACTGAAATCCGAGGAGCCAGCAAATAGATATTTTGCAGCCCAGGCCATAGCTAGTCTAGTTTGTAATGGTAGCAGGGGTACCCTGCTGTCAATTGCAAACTCTGGTGCAGCTGGGGGTTTAATTTCCTTACTTGGCTGTGCAGATGCTGATATATATGATCTTCTTGAACTGTCAGAGGAATTCATGCTGGTTCGCTATCCTGAGCAAGTTGCTCTAGAGAGGCTATTTCGGGTAGATGATATAAGGACTGGTGCTACTTCTCGAAAAGCAATTCCAGCTCTTGTTGATTTGCTCAAGCCAATACCTGATCGTCCAGGAGCACCTTTTCTAGCCCTTGGGATTTTAACCCAGCTTTCGAAAGACTGTCCATCGAATAAGATTGTTATGGTTGAGTCTGGAGCTTTGGAAGCATTGACCAAATATCTTTCACTTGGACCACAAGATGCAACTGAGGAAGCTGCTACTGATTTGTTAGGAATTCTATTCAGCAGTTCTGAGATACGTAGGCATGAATCTGCATTTGGTGCTGTCAGTCAGCTTGTAGCAGTTCTGCGTTTAGGTGGAAGGGGTGCAAGGTATAGTGCTGCTAAAGCATTGGAGAGCCTCTTTTCTGCTGACCATATTAGGAATGCTGAAACTTCTAGACAAGCTGTGCAACCCTTAGTTGAGATTCTCAGTACTGGCATGGAGAGGGAGCAACATGCTGCCATTGCTGCTTTAGTTCGTTTATTAAGTGAAAACTCATCAAGAGCCCTTGCAGTTGCAGATGTTGAAATGAATGCAGTCGATGTACTTTGTAGGATTCTTTCATCCAATTGTACAATGGACTTGAAGGGAGATGCTGCTGAGTTGTGCTGTGTACTTTTTGGTAATACAAGAATCAGATCTACAATGGCTGCTGCAAGATGTGTTGAGCCTTTGGTATCGCTTCTTGTGACTGAGTTTAGTCCTGCTCAACTATCAGTTGTCCGTGCGTTGGATAAACTCGTTGACGATGAACAGCTAGCAGAATTAGTTGCTGCACATGGAGCAGTTATTCCTCTTGTAGGACTTCTCTATGGTAGAAATTACATGCTTCACGAAGCAGTGTCTAGAGCACTTGTAAAGTTAGGTAAAGATAGACCTGCTTGTAAGATGGAAATGGTAAAATCTGGAGTAATTGAAAGTAGTTTAGATATCTTCCTTGAAGCGCCTGATTTTCTATGTTCAGCATTTGCGGAACTGCTTCGTATACTGACTAATAATGCTAGCATTGCTAAAGGACCCTCTGCTGCAAAAGTGGTTGAGCCCCTTTTTCTGTTATTGACAAGGCCAGAATTTGGACCTGATGGGCAGCATAGTGCATTGCAGGTTCTTGTTAATATTTTAGAGCATCCTCAATGTCGTGCCGACTATACATTGACCTCTCACCAAGCTATTGAACCCCTTATTCCCTTACTTGATTCGCCAGCTCCAGCTGTGCAACAATTGGCCGCTGAGCTCCTATCACATTTACTCGTGGAAGAACATTTACAAAAGGATCCAGTTACGCAGCAAGTAATTGGTCCTCTAATAAGAGTACTTGGTTCTGGCATTCAAATATTGCAGCAGAGAGCTGTCAAGGCTCTTGTCAGCATGGCACTAACTTGGCCAAATGAAATAGCTAAAGAAGGTGGTGTCAGTGAGTTATCCAAAGTCATTCTCCAAGCTGATCCTTCACTTCCTCATTCATTGTGGGAATCTGCTGCCACTGTTTTAGCCAGTATTCTACAGTTCAGTTCTGAATTTTATCTGGAAGTCCCTGTTGCTGTGTTGGTAAGGTTGCTTCGTTCTGGATTAGAAAGCACGGTGGTTGGTGCACTGAATGCTTTACTTGTGTTGGAAAGTGATGATGCAACTAGTGCTGAAGCAATGGCAGAAAGTGGTGCAATTGAGGCACTGTTGGAACTTCTTAGAAGCCATCAATGCGAGGAAACTGCAGCTAGACTTCTGGAAGTACTGCTTAATAATGTGAAGATCAGAGAAACCAAGGTTACTAAATCTGCAATTGTACCATTATCCCAGTATCTCTTGGATCC
>JBBMEG010000159.1:0-10098 GCA_037832605.1 Cyclanthera cordifolia
ATTTGGCGAATTTTCCTTCCAAACT
Organism: Cyclanthera cordifolia; assembly: GCA_037832605.1. Classification (NCBI taxonomy): domain Eukaryota; kingdom Viridiplantae; phylum Streptophyta; class Magnoliopsida; order Cucurbitales; family Cucurbitaceae; genus Cyclanthera; species Cyclanthera cordifolia. The sequence continues at coordinate 26 of JBBMEG010000159.1, forward strand.
TCAAATGTCCATATCTTTCTCATTTTAGCTTCAATTTGAACGATTCAAAATGGGTTGGAATCGTCTCTTCATTATCTACAAATTAAACCCTTCAAAATTCCAAAAATATCAGTAAAAAAAAAAATCGAGTTTGTTATCATCAAAATATTAATTAATTAATTATCAAAATTAATTAATTTGAGATAATAGCCAACACAATGCATGACTATTCGACATCTTCAAAATCAATGCTTAACAATCCTAAACTATATAAATCTATCCTACCGAATAGACTTAGCTTGACATTGTAACAAATATAATTGAATTCACTGCTAGAACTTAAATCAAAGTAGACAAATGAGATGGACGATCAAAATTAATCGTTGACTGAAATAAAAACTCTAAAACAATAAAAAACTCAATCAAACTTCAAATTAATAACTCATCACAAAATAGATTTGGAGAGATGGTGAGTTCCGAAGGGAACAATTAAGGAAGGCGTTCAATTCAAGAACGCAAAAAGGCAACTACCTAACGAGAATCCAACCATAAAGAATCACGCAAGCAAAAGAAGAATTATGTCCAAAAGAGGGTACCCACCAGTCGGTTCAAAAAGTACACTTCGACTATAGTACCGATCGAGAAGATCCTAATGGAGATCTAGGACAAAGAAATGTTGATATGGCCTTGAAAGATCAGGGAAGAAGCTCACAAGAAAAATAAGGGAAAATATTGCCTATTTCACAAAGATCACGCTCATACAACCTTAGACTGCCACATCCTCAAGAGATCTGCACCATCGAATGAGTACCTGCAGTAGGCAGATCCAACAAGAGCTATGAAAAGGGAGTTGATCCCGGAAAAATTTTCTGAAATATAGCTCCTGAGAAAAAGTTAATCCTAGTAAATTGACTTGAATACTTCTCCTAGAGGAGCTGAACGAGGTAGGGAAGAAATTATAGAAAGATTAAAGGCTATGCCCTTGCTGAGCGAAGACTAAGTGGTTAACATTGATACCGGCCTAGACCTAAAGCAAAAAGAGAGTCTTATAATGTTCTTGAGAAAGAATTCATACATCTTTGCTTGGACAACCTTCGACATGCAAGGGGTAGACCCGATAATTGTAGTCTACTGACCCAATGTCAACCGAGATCACAAACTAAATTGGTGGGTATAAGTTATTGAAGAGAAGTTCATCCCAGGTGAGGTTGTTCCAAAATAGGACTTGGGGAAAGTCAATCCTCAAGAATATATTTTACACCAATCTCAGAGAAGATAATCAAGACAAAGTCCAACATTGTCTTGCTCAAGAAGAACCTCAAGACCAAGCTCAAATACTTAGAAATGTCATGGTCGGAAGAGCCCTCACAAACACTATGGATGCACTGCACCACACCTAGAACATCAAGACCCCTGCACTTTAGCATTTGGGGAGAAACAACAACCCAAGTCGAGATATACCTCTCATTCCCGCTTATTGAGTCTTTTGACACCCAACAAAATGCCAACAACTATGGATGTGTTTGGATCTCCTAGAAAAAAGAAAAGGTGCAACCTATCTAAAGATAATAAGAGTTCGACATTGGAATCCCTAGGCCGCATTGGAAAGAACCTTACGAGTTCAGGAAAGTCGCCTGCTCAGGAACCCACTACCTTGAAGACATGAATTGGAATAAGATCCTTTACCCTTGAACCATGTACATTTGAGAAATATTTTTTCAATAAAATGTAGTCTAGTTTTCAACGAGTATTAACAATAAAATTGTCTTATCATTTCATGAAAACCTCTCTAAACTTAAGTTATAAGTCTACTGATTTATAATACTTCAAAGCTTAAATTGGGGTAAGCATGAGTAAAAGAATTGATCGCCATTCAATTTGAAAATTCTAAGTGATAAAAGCTCTAACATAAGCAAACAAACACCCAACGGTTTATCAACATTGATCCAATTCATGTGATAAGGTTAAATGATGTTTGAATATTAAATTGCAAAATTTTTAAAAATAATAACTTTTAATTTTATAACTGAAAATGACTTTAAATGTCTAACATTAAATGCTCATTGTTAAATATAAAAGCTATCAAGATCTTTAGGGCACGACCCTAACAACCTTGACCCTCCTGGATTCCGTTAACCTACCCTGACCCCTCTTGGGAGTTAGAAAAGGAAGGTCTTAACCCTCCAGGCTCAGCCCTTGCGACCTTGACCACCCGAGGTCAGATAAACTACCCCGACCCCTCTCGGAGGTTAGTCAGAAAGGCCTTGGCCCTCCTGGGGGTTGATCCAAGGAAGGCCTTGACCCCCCTTCGGGACTTCACCCCTCGGGGGTCGACCAAACTACCTCGACCCCTCATAAGGGTCACCCATTGTCTCCAAGGGCCCCTTAGGAGTCGGAAAACGTCGGCAACGATCCCCCAAAAGTCAGCCAAGTTAGTCTATCCCCTTTGGGAGTCGGCCAAGGAAGGCCTCGACCCCTTGGGTGCGACAGCCCGGCTTTCCGCTACTTTATTAAAAGGTTAGTTCGTTTTTCTTTTTGGGCTTACCGAGAATCCTGGGAGTCATTTGGAAATTTATTTTGAGTTAAAAGCATTTATTAAAGTCTTATCCGGAGGGGTGTGAAGTCGGAATTTGAAAACTAGAGGTAAAATGGTTATTTTTAGCCCTAATGGCATTTTTGTAATTTCTGCCATATATTTTGTCCTTATATAACGGGACAAAAGAGACAAAATAAATAGGTTTTGATTGATTTCTCAAATATCAGCGCCGGCCAATAAAACCCTCTTAATTTCTGTGAAACTCTGACAGCCTTCCGATAGCCGCCAGATAGCCACCAGACAACGCCATGGATTTCAGCGCTGTCAAACTCGTTTTCAGTGCTCCACTGACAGACCGCGTGATTTGCAGTGCGCCACAGACAGATCGCCTTGATTTCAGCGTGATCAACCTCCATGTTCCATGCACGGACAACGCCGCCAACAACCTTGAGTGGAATTCCTTGCCAACCAATCCCAAGCTGTGCCAGCTATCGCCCGAGCTTGCTTGTCTCCCGAGCCTGCGTTGAGCCAACCATCGTGCGACACGTGTCCCAGGCCCACAAGAACTTTCCTCGCGCGTCTCGCTAATGCGCCGCTGAGCCTCACTGCCACGCGCCGCCGCCGTCTGCTTTCTCCAGCCATTTTTCCGGTCACGTGGCGCCGTCGGTTACCAAAACATTTTCAGATACCTGATTTTGTTTAATTTCAATGCTTTGGACCCATTATTGATATTTTTAGGGCCTAATTGTGACGTTTATCCTTCGAGTGGATAACGAGCAAGGTAGGGGGTTTATCCTTGTCTGGAACAACGTTGAATTAATAATTACGTGTTAGATGAATTGATATTTCGTCCATGATTTTGATATTAATTCTCTGAATCTGTTAATATGAAATTGTAGTTCATATTGTGTGATGCCTGCATATGACTCAGGACCGGGTTAGTCTAGCCCTAGTCGGGTTGCCCTGTCAGTATAAACTGAAACAAAATTGGGTAGGCTTATCTCCAGCAGGGATGCCTCGGTATGCGATCCATGAGGAAACGGGATGGCTTAGCCCTCGAGTTGCCCCGATACTCTTGTATTTGAGATCCATGATTATCTTTTTATCTTTCCTTACCTTTATCTAACGCTCTTATGTTATGATTTGACTCGCTTAATATATCTGTGTGAGTTAAAATACTCACCCCCTCCTTTTCATTTTTAGTGGTCACCCTCAGGTATGCACGGGCTTTACCAAGATGGTTGATCAGGACTAGTGGAGCCATGGGCATGTTGAGTCATTTAATACATTTTTGCGCCTGTCTGTCTTATTTTCTTTCATGAGAACTATGTTGAGAACTTGTGTTTACTGGTTTATTTCCTTTCTTGATGAACTGCTTTTTCTCTTTTTATCCTTTTGAAGGATACTCAGAACCTATTGAACTTGTATTTTGATCAATAAAACCATTTGAAGAATTTAATACTTGTTATGTTTTCATTTAATGATTTAAGAGTCATTTAACTCATGCACTTAGGGTAAGGGTCTAGGTTGGACCCATGCAAGGGTCGAGTCTTTACATTGGGGTAGCTTAAGAAGGTGACCACCTTTTAGGGGGAGAGCCGTGGAGGTTAGGACTTCCTTGGGAGCCGACAAAGTTTAAGTGACGGCTGGATCCACCGATTAGACCAGCAGTTGTGCCAAAGGTGAACACCCTTCTAAAAGGGGCAAGTCATGGAGGTCAGGATTGTCCGAGTTCAAAGTCGATCCCTGAGGGAACGGTTGAAGGCGAACATCCCCTTAAGGAGGAAATCCATGGAGGTCAGGGCTTCCCTAAGAGTCGGCTGAGTCCAACTAACAACTAAATCCGCTGATAACGGCTAGAAGTTACACCAAAGATGAACACCCCTAAATAAGGCAAGTCGTGGAAGTTAAGGTTGACTGAGTCCAAATTCGATCCCTGAAGGGGCGGCCGAAGGTGAACACCCCCATAATGGTGGAAAGTCGTGGAGGTCAAGACTCCCCTAAGAGCCGACCATGTCCAAGTGACAATAAGATTCACTGATAACGGCCAAGAGTTACACCGAAGGTGAACACCCTCTAAATGGGACAAGCTGTGGATGTCAAGATTGACTGAGTCCAAATTCGATCCTCGAGGAAGCGATCGAAGGTGAACTCCCCCTTAAGAGGAAAAAGTCGTGGAAGCCAAGACTCCCCTAAGGGCCGACCGTGTCCACATGACAATTGGATCTATCGGTAACGGCTAGGAGTTACACCGAAGGTGAACACCCCATAAGGGGGCAAGCCATGGAGGTCAGGACTTCGTTAAAAGTCGATCGAGTCTAAGTAACATCCTAGGACATTGCACCACTAATGGGTAACGTCATGGAGTTACACCGAGAAGGCCCACACCTTTAAGGGGTCAGTGATGGAGGTGACGACTTGCAAAGGTTGGTTGAGTCCAAGTAACCCTCGAGACAAGATTGTTACACCTCTAAAGTGTAATAGTTAGGGATTACGCTCGTATTCATTCCCGACTTCATAGCTGACGTTACAAACAGTTGACCACTAAGCCATCCTTTAGTGAGCTGCTGTGGTTACATGTCCGACTACTATAAAATGTCAAATCATCCTCCATTTGAAGCTAAGCTGGGTAAAGATAAAATACACTCATAATCCTTATTAGCTAATTATAAGCTCTCAAGCTCTCTCTAAATTCTCTCAAAATATATTGATAACTTAAGCATCAGAGGCCATGTGGCTCACACCACACCGATGTGCCTACTTTTTGTAATTTTGCTGGCAAATTTATCGTTGGACAATAAATCTTTATTGTTGATTTTGGTTGACCATTTTTCTTCGTCAACAAAATTGAACCAAAATGTTTTTCTTTTCCACATTGCACGTCTCCTTTGAGTAGTTGTTTTTTCCTTATTCATGGTAACTTGAATAAGAAACACTAATGACAAACAAATGTATTTAAAGATGTATATGCTTTTTACTTAATAATTAGTCATCGTGAAATGCATGGATTTAATAAAGTTAAGTACGAAAATAAATAAACTAATAACTGAGGCTATGTTTGATAACTATTTCGTTTTTCAGTTTTTGGTTTTTGAAATTTAAGTATGTATTTACCTAAAATTACTACAGATGTTTCATCTTCTCTTAACTAAGTATGTGAATCATGATAAAATTTCATAAATCAAAACAAGTATTTTGAAGCTATTATTTTTTTCTTTAAAATTTTGATTGTGTTTTTAAAAACAGATGTAAGATGTAGATATCAAAGTCATGAAAATTATGTGTTACAGTAGTATTTATATACTTAAATTTCAAAAACAATAAACAATAAATGAAATGGTTAACAAACGTGGGCTTAAATTTTTTACTTTTGTTTTTCTTAGTCTAGGAAGAAAACAAATCTTAGGTCTCTTGATCATCTATAACCAAAAGAGGACACTCAATTAATGACTTAAAAGACCAAAATTAACTGGGAGCAAAATAATGCATGTTTATCATTCATGCATCATAAGAAGAATTTGAGATGGTATCAACAACAAAACCAAAAAAGATAGCATAAGGTTACCTTTGAAATTGAAGGTAGTATCGCCATCGGAGATAGCCACCTCTACGTGAGAAAGGGAAATCTAGGTTACAAAATAAAACGAAGAGACAAAAAAACAAGGGAAAGGAAGCTTCCTTCAAATTAGGGAAAATGCGCATGTTGTACGAAATATTGACAAAAGATGATAAAAACTAAGGATGTCCAACATTAAGAATGTCCCTCGTCATAAGTGCATGTGTCATTTATTGCCTACATTTTTTTAAAACTTCTTCGTCTATCATTTAATATCCATGTTTCTAAAAAAGTTATGATGTCGCTCGTCATCAAAATTAAGAATTGTTGTTGTTATAACGTAAATATATCTAGAGAGACTCGGAAGAGATTGGGACCCGCACGGAGGATAATTAAGCCAACGCCGTCCCCCCAGGGTCGGCCAAATGGAGGCCTCGACCCCAGGGGGTCGGCCATGCCCGCGCCAACCCCTAAGGGTCGGCCAACTCCTTTTTCGACCCCCCGGCGGTCGGCCTCGCCACTTTCGACCCCTTGGGGGTCGTCCAAATGGAGTCCATAATCCCCTGGGGGTCGACCGAGTCCATACCGTCCCACCGGGGATCGGCTAAGCGAGTCCGACACCTCAGGGGGTCGGCCAAGGAAGCCCTTGCAGCCTCACCCTTCTTGGGTCTAGAAACGAGTAGGTCAATCGGAGTAGATTGGCCGTGGAGGTCAGAACTCCCCTAGAGTCGACCAAGCCCAAGTAACGTTTGAAGGCGTCGCACCCCATGGCGTTACCCGTTACAACGAGTAGGCTAGCCCGAGTGGGTTAGCCGTGGAGGTTAGGACTCTCCTGTGGACGAGTCGACCGAGTCCAAGTAACGTTTGGAGGCTTCGCACCCCGTGGCATCACCCGTTACAACGAGTAGGCCAGCCCGAGTGGGTTGGTCGTGGAGGTTAGGACTTTCCCTCAGGAGTCGACCGAGTCCAAGTAACACAGGCAGACGATGCACCCCGTGGCATCCCCGGTTACAACGAGTAGGCCAACCCGAGTGGGTTGGTCTTGGCGGTGAGGACCCATAAGGGTTGACCAAGTCCAAAGCCGACCTCTGAGGAGGGCGGTCGAGTAGGCTGACCCGGGTGGGTTGGTCATGGAAGTTAGGACTTTCCTGTGGATAAGTCGACCAAGTCCAAAGTAGCACTAAGGGACGCTGCACACCCTTGGCGTCGTAGCGCTACAACAAGAAGGTTGCACCCCTAAGGGGTCGGCCATGGAGGTGAGGCCATGTCAAGGTTGACCGAGTCTAAGTCATTCCGGAGTCAAGGCCGTTACACCTCCGAAGGGTAATGGTCAGGAGTTCTACCGGTATTCATACCCGGCTTAATGACATACGTTTCTAATGGCCGGCCATTATATCGCCATAAGTGAGCCTCAGCGGTTACGAGACCGGCTGCTATAAAAGTCAAGTCACTTTCCCATCCAAAGGGACAGATCCTAAGCTAAGTACCCTTTAGCCATTCTTTGTGCTTTAATTTATTCTCCCTAAATCCGTTTTCTGACTTAGGCATCGGAGGCCCTTGGGCTGACACCACACCGGTATGCCCTAAAATTTGCTTTTTTGCTGGTCTTTTGGTCCTCAAATAAACAAATTCACTGTAGATATCCGTTGACCATTTTTCGGCATCAATAGTTTGGGCCGTCTATGGGGACTAGAGTGTTCTACCTAAAACGCTAATATCCAAACAATTTTCTTGCGAAAAATGTCGAACGTTGAGAATGGCCACCACCACAATGTCGATGGAGAATCGGACATCGAGCACGCTCTGAGAAGGATCGCCCCCAGGGGACATGACGTCGTTCATGTTGAAAACAACCCGAATCCTTAGGGTATGGTAGCTGGGCAAGAACCGAAACGTGCTGATTCAAAGTTCACGGCTTTGGAAGAACGAGTGCAAGGAATGACGGAGAATTTGAGTCGCCTGGTGGAGTTGCTCTGGCAACCACCTTTGACTCAGGTAGCTAATGCTGGGAACCAACAGGCTCCGCAGGAGATGACGCAGCGATAGCCTGCCAAGAAATAGGTTGTGGCAGAGAAAACAGCCCTGTTGGTCTGGGACCCTGCCAAAGGGAAAGCCCTAGCCACGGAGGCACCAAAAAAGATGCATTCCCGGCACCAAAGACCGGTCGAGCAACTTTGACTGGACAGTAATGACCGGAGGAAAGAGCATTCGGTCCATCAAAGGATCAGATTCAAAATGCTGGAGTCTTCTCGGATGGAATCAGTCCGGAGTAGCCAGCCAAGGAGTACCATAGGAGGATCATCCACCCCCTGTCCCTCAAAAGTTCCAAGTGCCCGTACGGCGGGATTAGACTTAGGAAGGGATCTCAGGGAGGTGCTCAACCAACGACGAAGAGAGGTAGAGGTTGATGGAGCCGGGGCACAACCTTGGCTAGCCCAACTTCGTCTCGTCCATGACCAGTTGGGAAGCATGAAGAAGGAGCAGGACCAAGAAGGACTGGACCTGGATAGCCTGGTCGACCAGGTCAACCCCCTCTTCACTGACGATATCATGGAGGAGTCCGTCCCATCCAAATTCAAACTCCATGCAATCAAGGAGTATGACGGATCTACGGATCCTGTCGAGCACCTGGATTCCTACAGGGCATGGATGAACTACATGGAGTTCGGGACGCGATCAAGTACCGAGCATTCTCATTCATGCTCACAGGACCAGCTCGAAGATGGTTCAGGCAGCTAAAGTGTAAGTCCATTGCTTCCTTCAGGGAGCTGGCTAGAGCTTTTGTCACCTAATTCTTGGGAGGGCGAGATCAGAAAAAACCAGTCACCCATCTGCTGACCGTGAGGCAAAGGAGTCATGAGACTCTCCGATAGTACATTACCCGCTTCAACAACGAGGCGTTGCAAATTGAAGGATACTCCGACAGCACAGCTCTCGCAGCGGTTGTGGCAGGACTTAAGGATGAAAAATTCCTGTGGTCCTTGGGAAAACGAGCCCCACTCACGTATGTGGAGCTCTTAACCAAGGCACAAAAATACATGAGTGTCGGGGAACTAGTCAATTCTCGAGGAGACACCGAAGGAAGACGCTCCATTCTAGAGCGCAAAAAGTCACTTAGCCATCGCGAGGCAGACTACAAGGAGTCGCGAAAGCGAAGAGCAGAAGAGCTCCTAATGAAAAAAGAAAAGACTGAATGACGGGGGTACCCCCAAGCCGGTTCGAGAGGTACACTCCAACGATGGTCCGTATCGAACATATCTTGATGGAGATTCAAGATAAGGAGGAGCTAAAATGGTCGAGCCGAATTAGTGCAGGGTCCAACAAAAGAAATAAGGGCAAGTATTGCCTATTTCACAGGGATCACGGCCACGCTACTTGGGACTCCTACGACCTGAAAGAGTCCATAGAGTCCCATATTCTCTGAGGCCGACTGGACAAGTACGTAGGCGAGGGTGGAAAGGTGACCGAGTCCCCAAGCAAGAAAAAGGGAGGCGACAAGTCACCCCCGCCACCGGAGATCAGAACAATCATCGGAGAACTAGCTGGAGGGCAGTCCAACCGGAGACGAAAGGGCAACGTGAGGCAGGCTAGGAGCGCACTAAGGAGTGAAGAAGTGCGCATAATGGAAGCGGTAGACGAACAACTTGCCTTCACCGTCATTGAGGCTGCAGCGTTACACCAACCGCACAACGACGCGTTAGTGGTGTCCCTAACCATATCCAACATCCGCGTCAGAAGGATCCTCATCGATGGAGGCAGTTCAGCAGATGTGTTATCGCTGGAAGCATATAAGGCCATGAAGTTGGGAAGGGAGAGGCTCAAGCCGAGCTCGACACCCTATGTCGAATTTGGTGGGAGAACTTTAATCCTTGAGGGGTCAGTTGAACTCTCAATGACTTTCGGCGGATGAGACAATATCATCCTACACTTCGTCAATTTTTTGGTGGTCAATGACAACTCCGCCTACAATGCAATACTGGGAAGACCTACAATTCATGGACT
>JBBMEG010000160.1:0-10096 GCA_037832605.1 Cyclanthera cordifolia
AAAAAAAAAAAATATATATATATATATATATATATATATATATATATATATCAAAAGACCATTGTTCTCCTGTTCTTTAATAGTATAGCCTATGACTTAGTTGACCAAAGACCTAGTGTTTAATTGAACCGAGGTGACCAAAGCCTATCTCATTTCGGTTGTGCTTTTATTAATAATAAAAAATAAGTAGCCCTTAGTAGGTGTGTGCAGTCAACAAGATGAATTGTTGCATTGGTGTCCTAATAAGTAGCTTGTTAAAGTTGGAGTCTAAAGACTTGGTGATTGTTAAGGCTTTCAGGTTAATATGTGAAATATTAGGACCCTTGCGTGGTTCGTGTTGCTATACATGGTCCAAGGTCAGATGGTTGACAACTTTATTTATAGCTAATGTTTTGAGAGTGGCTGTTAGTTAACCATGAATGTTTGGACATTTGGCCAGTTTTGCAAGGAAGTGTTGAGTGGTTTTCCTTAGAAGTAAAGTCATTTTGGAAGTCAGTTGCTTGGGTAACCATACATTGGTGGGAAGATCAACGATGTGCTTCAAATGTTTGTGTTGATTGTTCAAATGCTTGTGCCTTAAGAGGTTTCTAGAGATTGATGTTTCAACTTGGTTGTTTAACTTGTTTTAGGGGCTTATGTTGAGAAAGTAGTTGCTTGGTGTGAGCAATGTGGTGTTTACCCAGAGTTGGACCGTTCAAGAGTTCACAGACTCGACTAGTTGAAGTTGTCTTAGAGAGTTCTAGCCAGAGCCGGTGAATCTTACTACCTAATGTTCACTTAACCCATGTTTATAGTGGTTGTGAGCCTAAGTGGCAGTGCCAGATGAGTAGCAAGTTGTTGTGAAGCTTGTATTTGTTGGGGATTGTGCCATAATGGCCTAGTAGTTTGTATATTTAAGAACGATCATTTAATGTCAGACATTTAATGTTGTTTTCAGTCATTAATAAAAGTTATTTCTTTTTCACAAATTTGCGTATTTAATATTAAAACGTCATTCAACCTTATCACGTTAATTGGATTGATGTCGATAGACTCTTGGTTATTAGTATGAACACTTGGACAAGTATGTGAGATATACAAGTCGATCTAGTTCCAAGTTTATAACCTAAATTGTCTACAGTATATATAATAAGACTAAGGTGCCTAAGTCCTAGTAACAATTGTGGGTGAGGCCCGCTTTGCAATAATTGCAAATAAACTGATCCTGATTGTTCATGTGGAGACATGTGAGTGGGGGCACCTATGCAAAAAGAATTTTTTGCATATGACTATACCAGAAGTTTTATGATCAAGCTAGTAATTCCGTTATAGACTTGAGTATCAACTAATTCGCTAAAGATGATCATATGTCAGTGTGATCTTAATCCTGAGTGGGTTGCGAACTCCTACTTTATGAAAGCGTCCTTTGGTGTGCATAGGTGAGACTAGTCAAACAACACTGGGTCAATAAGCCTCCCATGTTAGGAATTGTCGTAGTGAGTAGTTGGGAACGCAACGTCACAAGAAGGAATTCACGCATTCCCTAAAATTGTGGAAGATGTAGAGTTATTCCCTTAAGAACTGATTCTAGGACTTGAACAAAGGGTACCCGCCTCTCATTGGCCTGAGAGGACACTGGTTTATAGTGTGACTATAAACAACTTGTTCATTAGAAGAATCAGTTGTGCTTAAGAAGAAAGATGTAATCACAAGGGTAGAACTATTTTCTTATCCTAACTGTGAATTAGGAACAAGCTCGTGAAGGATCATATAAAAGATGACTGATTATATCCGTGGACGTTAACTTGCCTTTTAGTGCGAGAGAGTTCAGTACAGTCGTTTAGTGGAATAAGCCCGATGTTAATGAGTAGGGATTGGATCCCAAGTCGTTGTAGCTCAAAACTATAGGTCCACTGGTCCCCGGGCTAGCTCAATTGCTGATACACAATTTTATTACAGAATGAATTTGAAGAGTTCAAATTCACAAATTAATTATGTTGAACATAATTAATAGAAGTGTTAAGTTTAATTGATAAACTTACAAAAATTAATATATTGGATATATTAATTAAATATTTTGGATAAATATTAATAAGGATAAATTAAATTATTGGATAAATTAATTATAAATAATTATTGAGAGAACTCAGTTTATACTATGTTGGACATATTAAAGTTTAAATAACTATTGGATAATTATTTAAAGCAAAATTATAATAAATATGTTAGACATATTTGTTGAATAATTATTAAATGGAGAATATTAATTAAACAGGTTGGACATGTTAATTGAATTAATAATTATTAGATAATTATTATTTGTAGAAATAATTATTTATAGTATATTGGATATATTATGGGGTTGAGATTTATTGGATAAATATCAATTAAAAATAAATAAAACTAATTATTAAATTAGGATGGAAAATCTTTGATTTCTTGTAATATCTTTTATTATTGGATATTAAAAGATATTATATTTTCCTAATTTAAAGATTCACTTTTCTACTATGGCTTGGGAGGTCTTCATGCTCATCTGACCCAATTGACAATAACCTAATTCTAAAATAGATAAACCTTTGATCTGTAATTGAGTTCTTTTTTTCCGCTTGAGAAAAATACTTCCAATCTCCCTTCTTTAAAACGCTTCCCACCAAACACTCAGTGCAGCTTATAAGATATAGCCTCGAAGATTGGAGAAGACTAATTAAGAAGGTTCAGGGATTGATCGTGATCTTACTCAGCAGGTTCAAGGAATTGATCATGATCATCTCCAGCATAAAGACCCGCTAGAAATGATCAGAGGCGTCAACCAAGGTGAGTTTTTATTTACAACATATCAATCATTTAGGGTAAACTGCATGTAGATTAATTGGATTAATCTAAAATAAATTAATTAGATTAATTAATGTGAAATTTTTATTATTCACACAATTTTGCCGCGTTTAAATGCATGCACCTACCTCACACTTCCCAACAGTATTGCTAGTTTGCAATGAGAACTAGTCACTTGTTCAGGTTGTGATGTCTATATTGCGTTGGCCAAAGATTTTGATATGATATTGAGGAGTAAAAATGTTGTGATTGTTCCACCTATTGTCGATCAGTGTCCTAAAGGAAAGTTCAATGATATTAGACCATCTGGGTAAGATGTTCGACATATTAACCCAAAGACGTTCAGTTTCAAGAGTAGAAGGATAGATCAGGATCAACAGAAGATTGTTGTGAATGCACCTACCGTTTGTGGAGTTGTGGAAAAAGCCTTATTGGTCAGTCTAAGATGAGAAAGAGAATTGTTATAAGTGTGGCAAGAAAGGCCATCATGTTGGGTTTTGTCAGGGAAATATCGACCCAATCATCATAGTTCCGAGGTAGTGTAGAGCGTTTGCCCTCACCTATCAGGGGCTTAGTGAGCCAGATGTTAGAATTGCGATTGTTTGCAAGTTTTGGATTTTGCATTCCATATTATGTTTCGTTATACCATTTGTTGATTGATTGCTCTTCTATATTCTCGTTGTGATGTTATTCAGGTGATGATTGTATCTTGTTGTGATTTAGTTCACATATGTTAAACCCCTTGAGGTTCACTGATTGTTGTTACCCAACAAGAGCGAGTGTCTAGGCCACCGTTGGGTTGCGTGTGTTGTTTTGGTTTTTCTTACCTTAGACAACTTTTGAGTACGTAAGTTTTTCTAAGGGAGGAATATTGTAACAACCAAAAAATTCTTAGGAACGAAAAATAAGAATTTTCCTAGCTTAAAAAGGGTTTTAAATTATTTTTGTTCTAAATTATTAATAAGAGAATATGTCATTTATTGATTAAATGAGTATTATAGATTCAAATAAAAATGACCTAGACAAGTTTAGTCATTTTAACAAGACTATGAGATAATTTAAGTTTTAATTGATTTATTTGAATGAAAGTAAAAAAATACATATTCAAATAATGTGTTACAATTAAGCTTATGAGAAATATGCAAGCTTGGGTTTAAACCCCATTTCAAACATCCTTTCTTTTTAAACTCTTTTCTCATAACCACTCTATACAAACACCGCTTTATGGCACCTTGATGTTGACCTATCACACATCTCAACAGCACTTCCCCTCTCCAAACCTAGAATTTCGTGTGGTCTTCTCATCTTTCCCTCTCTCTTTATGTTTGACATATCAAAGAGGCTCGCCAGAAAACATGGACGTCGGCGTCTGATCTCTACAATGCATCACCCTTTTCCATCAACAACGGATGCTGCCACCACTAACGGTGCTCGCGATGTAGATTAGCCACCGGAGTTCGCCCTTGTGAGTCTTTAGTTAAATATTTGAAACTCTATTTTATTTTGTGGTTATGTTGTTTGTTAACCCATGTATTAAATGAATCATTGGTGTTGAAACTCATGGTTGTGAGATGTGAGTTTATGGTTAAGTGAAACCCATGATAGATCTTGAATTAAAAATCACCACTTTTAGCATTGAGTGGTAAAACTCTATTGTTGAGGTGCTAATAAACGAGGTTGACTAAGTTGAACCTACCATTTGTTGTGTTGACCAATTGTTAGATGTTGACCCATCCATGTAGGATGTTTGACTTTTATTATTTTCTATTGAACTTGGACTCTTTAGCCATGAAGGAAGACACATAAGCAAGATTGTTAGAAACCGTGGCATCTTTGAGTTGTGACCAGCTTTGACCGTATTAGATCGATCAACCGAGTTGACCAGGCCACATGTCCCAAAAATTGATTTTTTGAAGTTTGGTCCCCTTTGCTAATTTGGATGCTCTTAGTCAATTTATTATGGTCTAAGGTGCTAGTTTTGACTTGTTAATTGATTTAGGATCCATTCTTGTGCCAGCTTCCTTTGATCGTTGGTGTGAAGCTTGAAAGCTCTTTCGTGGAATTCGGCTAAGGTAAGGGAAACATATCCTTTACTTGAGATCATGTGGGTAATTATGAACATGTCTAGGAGTTTAATTAATAATATTGAACTATTTATCCTTGCTAAATTGATTATTGAATCTTGTAATGTTATACATGTTATTTGCCATGTTGTTAGACTCGTGTTTCTGAGTTGTACTGTGAATATATGTTAGGTAAGCATGTTATAGATTTTACACATGTTGATTGTCATGCGAGTATGTGTTACATGTGTGATGCCTTGTTAGTACGTTGCCATTGTATCTACGCTTTACTTCAACATACTGTAGGAAATTCAATATGTGATGCTTGAGAATATTTTTCGATGCACTACGAAGACCTGGTAGGCAATCTGTTATGTGATGCCACGAATATTTTTCGATACATTACGAAGACTCAGTAGGTAATTCGTTATGTGATGTTAGGAATATTTTTCAATCCACTATGAAGACTCGACATGCAACCGTTATGTGATGCCCAAGAATATTTTTTTATACACTAAAAAGACTCGGTAGTCGAACTCGTTATGTGATGCTCGAGAATACTTTTCAACATACTACAAAGTCTCGGTAGGTGAATCTGTTATGTGATGCCCGAGAATACTTTTTAATACACTTTTAAAACCTGGCAAGTAACCTAGTCACAAAGGGTACCCAGTAAAGTTATCTCAATTCCTTTGTAAGGGATTCGATGTGCTCTTATATGCTGCTAATCTTATTTATGCTTATACTCATCAAAGTTATGATCCTTACTGAGTTTTTGCAAACTCACCCTTTCCACTGTGGATTTCCACAGGTATGCACGGATCTTACCAAGATAGTTGATATGGAGCTTAGAGGACCATGGACTCGTGTCTTTACCATTTTTACATCATTTCCTTTTTACATTGATTTAATGAAACGGTTATGTGACTGTTTTACATTGATTACTATATTTTATGATTTTAAACTAGGTACACGTCTTTATTAGTATTTATAAAACAATTATGATTTTCTTTCAATACAAACACTATTCAACATGTCTCTAGAGTTTTAAGGGTTGATTTCTTCATGCATCTACGGTAGAGGCCTAAATGAGACCTTAATCTGGGTCAGGCCTTTTTAGTGACCATAGGGATAATGCCTGACACATCCAGCTTTTCATGAAGTGATCTCCATCGTCGATTTCGAGTGGAGGAATTATGTCTTCTAGAAGGCGGGCACAACTTTGTGGATCGAGTTTCATAGACGGACCCTTTAACACCAAAGTGGTTTCAGTTTGGGCTTAATCTTTGGCCATTCTGGAGGTCATTTTGAAAATACTAGTATGCTTGAAAAATTAACGAAGTGGTACCAAAGGCAGACTAATCGAGAAAGAGGATCGGAAAAATTCAAGAAATAGGGGTAACTCTTCAAGAAATGTATTTGGTTGAGTTTCTTGAGAGATTTCTTATACTAAAGATATTTAGTGATGACTACAACAACAAAGTTTGAAATTGTAAAGTTCAATGGCTTGTGAAATTTTGCTTTATGGGCAAAATAGATAAAGATAACTTTGGTTGCTTAAAATGCAGGAAAAGCCATCGAATCCCCTACAAAAGTATCATCTTTAATCACAGAAGAAAACAAGAAGAAAACAGAGGACATTGCCACTACCAATATCATGTTCAATCTTAGTGATTCAATATTCAGATAGGTAATGGATGAAGAGTCAATATACAAGGTATGACTTGAGCTGCACTTTTTGTTTGATAAGAAGGATCTCCCTAACAAACGGTACGTTAGATGAGACTATTTTTTTTTAAATGAACCCATCTAAGAGCATATCTCAGAACTTAGACGAGTTCAATAAACGTACATCCGAGTTTAATAGTTTTTGAGAAAAACTAAGTTTGAGAGTGAAGATGCTATTCTTATAAATTCCATTCATGAAGTCTACGAGGATGTGAATATTGCTATGAATTATGGCAAATATAATGTCAAATCTAGACATTGTAATAAATTCCTTGAAGTGTACGAAATTTGATATCAAGACCGAAAATGAGTCTAGTGGAGGAGTATAATTGCTATACTTAAAAGGAAGAAACTTTTTAAGGAAACACAGAACATGAAAATAAAATTTCAAATATACCAAGAACAAGTCAGGAAAATGAGGTTCATCTAGTGAACGTGGAAGAGAAGATGCAACTATTGGGGAAGGAGGTATTGACTATACTAAGGTACTGGTTACTTCTAGTGAGAAATCCATGGGTAAAAGAACTCAGGATAAGTAAGACTAGGTCATGGACTCAGGGTGTATCTATCATATGACCTCAAATAAGGCATGATTTTGTTGATTACAAATCATGAAAAGGTGATTCAGTCTACATGGGAGACAACTACACTTGCAAGATTGGAATATGCTCAGTAATCCTAAAACTCAAGACAACAGTGAAGTGCTGCCAAAGAATATGGGGTATGTGCCTAAAATCAGAAGAAATTTAATTTTCTTGGGAATGCTAGATGAGCAAGGTTGCATCTTCATTGGAAAAAATGAAAGCTTGCAAATTTTAAATGAAGGAAATGAGGTAATTTGTAGAAAAAGGCACAATGATTCAATTCCTATTTTTCAACTAGTTACTCAATCCTTAAAGCTTGAAGACCTAGATCTTTGGCATAGAAGACTGTGACATATAAGTGAGCAATGTTTGACAGTATTGTCTAAACATGGTTTAACAAAGAACAGGAGAACAAAAAGATTGAGGTTCAATGAACATTATGTTCTTGGGAAGACCGAATGGCTTAAGTTCTCTAAAGGGGAGCATCACACAAAGAAACTTCTTGATTATATTCATGCTGACCTTTGAGGTCTAGCTTAGACTCCCTCATGGAATGGTGCAAGACACTTCTATCTTTAATAAATGATTTCTTTAGAAGGGCATGAGTTTCCTAAGTACTAAAGGTCAAACTATTGTCAATTTTAATGAATGGAAAACTAAAGTGGAACTATAAACCAGTGGAAAGGTCAGTATCCAAAACTGACAATGGTTTAGAATTTATATGTACTGATTTGAACTTTTACTGCATAAAATTTGGAATATCTAGACATAAATCTGTTGAGAATTGTGGGGTAGGAGCATGCAATAAACGCGGAGGAAGCGCGTAGTTAATTACAAAAATTTATTTAATTGATAATTAATCCAATTAATTATTAATCTACATGCAACCCTTATGCGATTAACAATTGTTGAGAAAATAAAAGACTCACCTTGACTGACACCTCTTATCAATTTCGGCGGGTCTTTTTGCTGAGTAGGATCACGAATAATTTCCTAGACCTTCTTGATTGGTCTTCTCCAATCTTCTACGCTATCTCTGCTACGCTGCACTAAGTAACTGGTGGGAAGCTTCTTAGAGAAAAGGAGCTGGGAAGATATTTACTCAAGAGAAAAATAGATGACTAAATTCTTAGAGAGTTTCTTTATTTGAAAATTAGTTTTCTCTGTTAGTGGAATGAGAATGAAGACCCTCAAGATCTTTTTTATAATAGAGAAGAGAATATTTAAAATATGAAAATATATATCTTTGAATATTTTATATTAAAGATATTGAAAAAACAAAATATTTTTCTTTCTTAATTTTAATTACGGATTTCGAAAATCCGTAATATTGTTTTATTTATTTTATTTGATATTTATCCAATAAATTTCAAAAATCATAATATATCCAATTTATTATCAAATAAATAAATCCATATAATTAATATATCTAATATATTAATTCTCTACCCTAATAATTATTCAATGATTATTAATTCAATTAATATGTTGAACATATTAATTAAATTGATACGTCTAAAACTTTTCAAGTTAAAATCTAGGAAACCATACTATTGATAATTATTAATGTCATGATACAAGTAAAATATTTAGGGCAAGTGTCATCGTAGGATAGGTCAGTTGTTCCTCCCTAGCATGAAACTTTCTCAACCGAAAATGCAACACTATGATAACTCTTATCCCTATGGTTTCAGTTACCATTTTTTGATCAGGGACTTGGCTAAACTCTTTAACCAATCCCTTGATAGTGTAGTCCATCAATTCGAAACCGTTAATCTCTTAGTAACTGCCATCGTAGGATAGGTCAGTAACCAATTGAAATCACAGTCCTATCCCTTTTAGGAAACTCACCCTCATATTGATCCTAGTGAACACTAGAGGTGCAAGTCAAACCCGACTAGACTGCCAAAACCGCTAAATCCGACTGAACCTGATGTCAGTTCTGGTTAGGTTCGGTTAAATCGGTCCAAAACGATTGAAAGAAATATAAAAATGAATAAAATCAGCCAGGTTCGATTAGCAACAACCATTCACCGATAAAAACTGAACCCGACGGAACTCTTCTATTTCCATAAAAAATGCACATTTAACTTGTTTTTCCTCTTCTTCAAACGTTTTTCTTCTAAACACATCTCTTCGTGTAGTACATTTCTTGACTCTTCCACACATCATTTCTGATTCTTGAACATGTAAAATGGATCTTCTCTTGACATTTTGTCTTCAAATCGTTTGAGTTTCGATTTTTTCAAGTACAAAATTTCATGGTAGAGATGAAATGATGAATATTTGAGACAAACAAAATAAGAAAGTTGAGAACTTGAGAATCGAAAACTTGAAAGAGAGAAGAGATTTGATAGTTGAAACTTGATAGAATGGAAGAAAAAAAGTTTTAGAGAGAGTTACTTTGGTTTGCTCCTTGAATTTTCTCTTTTTTTTTTTTCTTTTTTTTTTTAATTTATTTATTATTATTTTTTTTTAATTTTGGTCATGTCTTATCAATTATCATGATATTGTGTTGGTAAGGGAGACTTTTTTACAATAATGTTTAATATTTTAGAAAATTGTTATATTCTTTTGGGGTGGGGGATTGGGTTGGGACTGCGTTTGGGATGCAAGGAAATTATTTTCTTTTCTCCTCCTCCTGAATAAATTGTTCAACCTATAACTCGAACATGAAATCTTAAAATGAATGAAACATTGTTTACCAACTAATCTATTTAACTTATTTATTTATAAGTGGTGTATATTATATTTATATATATTTACTTTACTTTTAATATTTACCTATGTATTTTCATAAATATCTATTTGATCTTTTTGATTATTATTTGTGTTGATGCCGAAAAATGGTCAACGGTCTATCCACAGCACAATTTATTTGATAGAGGACGAAAGGCCTGCAAAACA
>JBBMEG010000161.1:0-10094 GCA_037832605.1 Cyclanthera cordifolia
TTCAAGAACTAAGCATATTGATATTAGACATCACTTTATTAGAGAGCATGTGCAAAGTGGTCATATTATTCTAGATTCTGTATGTTCTAATAATAAATTAGCGGATATTTTTACCAAGCCTTTAAATGAAGAAATTTTTTGCAAAAATAGGCTTGAACTTGGTATTATACGATGTGATGCATCTTAAATTTATCTTCATGCAATATTCATATTTTTAGGGGGAGCCTTCATATATTATTTCTTTTTAATGATTACAAAGAGAGAGAGTATTTTGAAAATTTTAAATATTTGTATCATATAATATTATGATTGAGGCATTAGTTTAGAGGGAGAAATATTTTTTTGAGTAATCTTGAGTATGGACTATAAGATGATATATATTGAAGTCATAAACTACTTTGATTCTTATGATTTTGAAGTAAATTTTCTTTAGTAGTTTGTCATCATCAAAAAGGGGAGATTGTTGGCTTTTTGGCCCTTATTCCCAAATTAATTAATTTTAATTAATTAATGTTTTGATGATAACAAACCTAATCTTAATTACTAATAATTTTGAAGTTTCAAGATGTCTATAGTGTAGTGCTCGAAACAAGGATTCCAACGCAATTTGAATTACTCAAATCATAGTTGAAATGAAGAAGTTATGATCAAAACAAGTTTGAACAAGAAATACCAGAGACGATGACATGGTGGCTGAGTCGGTATCGAAGACCATTTAAAGAGTGACAAGTGGAGTTTTGGATGAGTGTCAAATTTTTTTTTTTTAATTAAAATAAAAATAGAATTGAAAGAGAAAAAAAGAAAACGAAAAGAAAAAAAATCAGAACAAATCAGTTACTGTTCCGATTTCTAATAAGAACACATCATGACGGCGGTTCGCGCTCCCACACACCTGGCGGCTTCCAATCCCAACAAAGAAGTAAGCGTTCTCCCTTTCCACGACAATGTGTGGCGCAACGCCCTTACAAATGGTGCTTCACAATGGCGTCCCTTGGCCCACGAGTAGCAACAATCAGTGAGCACTCTTGTGGAGTCTGGGTGATCAAAAGACAAGGTAGGGGTGGATGATGTAAACACGACGAAGAATGGAAAAAAACTTTTGCTAAAACAAGGAGGAGAGAGAGAAAAGAGTGTGGCTTTATGATTTCTCTTTTAATTTATTTACTTTTTTTATCTCCATATAGTTACATAATTTATATAACCCAGAATATATTTAAATCTTATTTTCCTCACCCAACACACGTGGATTAAAAAAATTGATGTTATGCCACCTTGAAACTAAAGTAAAGGTGTTTGAACCGAAGGATATAGAAAAAGTGTTTGGAAAATGAATTAACAATATTCATGGATTTTTCTTTTAGCCATTTATGTCACATAACTCAATCTTTTAACTCCTCTTTAATAATTTAACCTAACCATAAACTAGTCATTTATTTTATTATTTTCACCTAAATGCATGTCACTTACATCAATTATATAATTAGTTCATTTTCCAACCTAATTTCGTTATCCAATAATCCGAATAAAAATATAACTTAATTCATTAGTTACCAAATATTAAACATTTCGAAATCAATTAGGTTATGATTTCTAATGAAATTTCCATGAAATTAAGGTAATTATAGGTAAGATTTCCTTATCTGGCCATTCCACAATTAAACTCATCGCTCAAAATCCATCAAAAACGACGAACACCAATACTAAAAAATGACTCTAACGAATAAAAGAGTTAGAAATACAACCTTATACCATTAACAATGAAATCAGGCCGTGGAAATTAACAAAAATGACCAAACTTCGAAAAATAGGTTTTTTTGTCTGGGCGCTCAGTCAACTGAGTTGATCCGGTCTAGGCTGGACAAACTGGTCAAACTAAAAATATTAAAGGTTCAAAACAATCAATTAATGGCAATAAACACATATAGATCAATTCTATACAAAGGATGTCTAAACAAGTCAAATAGCCAATGATCAATATTGATTAAAGTTGCCAAAAACTAATCCTAACCTTCTCTCGATTTCAAACTATGCAAACACAAGGTTAGATTCAAGATTACGATTTCAGAAAGAATGATAAATGTCTTGGAACACAAAATTATCTTTGAGGAACAACACCTATAAGAACTAAAACGGCGAAAAACACAACACGAGAAACTTTCTTAATCGTGACTATTTCTTAAGTTTGAGAAGGGGGTTTCTCGTTAAAACTTGCTCAACTCTTGGATATTGGTCGGTGACAACGAAGATCCATAATGATAAAATTCCAAAATATAAGTGCTTGAAACAAAGAAATAAAAAAGGCGACGAATTTCTTTATTTGGTGACATTTCTAGAAAATTCGAGAAAATCTCGAAGATACTATAAAGATTCAATAACTTATAGCAAGAAGGTTATCTTGTAAGAAAATAGAGCAAAGATAGAAAATGAGAAGCAAAACATTGCAAATTTTTTTAAATCACTTTGTGACAACCACAAAGAGACAGAAAAAGATTAAGTTCCTTTCTTTAAAACTCCACAAATAAACCATAAAATAATTTTATTCAGTCACAATGGAAGATGTTAATGCCTAAAAATGGTCAACAGATATCCACAGTGAATTTGTTTAAACTAAAGACGAAAAGGGCCTGCAAAAAAGCAAATTTAGGGCACACCGGTGTGGTATGAGCAACAAGGTCTCTAATGCCTAAGCCATAAACGGAATTAGAGAGAATAGTTAGGAATACTAAGAAATGTCTTAAGGGTACTTAGTTTAGGATCTGTCCCTTCAAAGGGAGAAATGACTTGACTTTTATAGCAGCCGGTCTCATAACCGCTGCAGCTCACTTATGGCGATATAATGGTCTGCCGTTAGAAATGTCTGCCATTAAGCTGGGTATGAATACTGGCGTAACTCCTGGTCGTTACCCTTTAGAGGTGTAACGGTCTTGATTCTGAAATCGGTCGACTCTTTGCAGAGTCCTGACCTTCATATTTGACCCAATAGGGCCGACCCACTCGTTTTAACGAGCGGCACTGCAGGGTGCAGCTCCTCTATACGTTACTTGGGCTCAGTTGATTCTTCGTAGAGTCCTGACCTCCACGGCCCATCCACTCCGATGGACCTACTCGTTGTAACGGGCGAGGCCACGGGGTGTAGCACCTCCAATCGTTACTTGGACTCGGTCAACTCTTCTGAGAGTCCTGACCTCCACGGCTAATCCACTCGGATTGACCTACTCGTTGCCGAACACGAGAAAGGTGAGGTTGCAAGGGCCGACCTTGAGGGGGTCATGGCCTTCTTTGGCCGACCGGCTGCAAGGGCCAACCCTAGGGGGTCCTGGCCTTCCTTCGCCAACTCCTAGAGGAGTTGGACTTGCTTGACCGACCCCGAGAGGTCAGAAATGGACTTGGCCTACCGTTGGGGGGTTGTGGCCTCTATTTGGCCGACCCTCGGGGGGTTGTGGCCTCCATTTGGCCGACCGCCGGGGGTCAGCGATGGCGAGGCTGACCCTCGAGGGGTTGGGGATGGTGTGGCCGACTCGCGGGGGGTCGGCAAGTGTGTTGGCCGACTCCCAGGGATGGACAATGGGCTTGGCCGACTCCCAGGGGTCGGCGTGGGCTTCTTTGTCATTCGTGCGGGTCTCAATCTCTTTCGAGTCTTTCGAGATATTTTTAGCTTATAACACTACCCCCACTCTTCATTTCCGAGCTTGTTGGATTATGAAGAGTAGTTTAGGTTCCTTCCTTTTTTTCGAAGTTTTGGATGCAACAATGTTATCTTTTTACGTAAGCATTTACTTGAAAATCACTTAGGCCATATTCTTTTTCAAGAACATCTTTTCCTAAATAATATTCAAATAAATAAAGTTTTGAGGTTATGAAAATATTCATTCTAAGAATAATTATAATAAAATGGCCATATTCTTATTTCTAAGAATAACTTTTCCAAGATAATATTCTTATTCAATGAAAAATCACTTCTTGTTTTAGGAAAATATTTATCCTTTAGAGATTTCCCATAACCTAACTTTTGCATAAAAACTACCTTCTAAAACT
Organism: Cyclanthera cordifolia; assembly: GCA_037832605.1. Taxonomy (NCBI): domain Eukaryota; kingdom Viridiplantae; phylum Streptophyta; class Magnoliopsida; order Cucurbitales; family Cucurbitaceae; genus Cyclanthera; species Cyclanthera cordifolia. The sequence continues at coordinate 4,036 of JBBMEG010000161.1, forward strand.
ACACCCTCCTTTTTACCCTACTTTGGCCGAAAATTGCATCTCACTAGGCTAGCATTTTCGATTTTTTCAAAGTGTGGGGGAGACTTGTTTTGTGTTTTAGATTTTTGGAAATGGTTAGACATATTTTCAAAAATTCTACCCTTAAGCACTTTTTTGATTTTTGCCCGTTATGCATGTATGTCCGAATTTTTGGACTATTTAAGCTCTTTTTTCAAAGCTCACCCCTTAGAGTATTTTTCTGAATTTGTAGGCTACCTAGGCACTTTTTATAAAAGTCTTGCCGTTTAACTTCCTTTCGAGATTTTTAGGCTACTGAGGCACTTTTATAAAAAATCTTGCCTTTTTCACCGCTTTTTGAAACCTTTAGGTTACTTAGCACTTTTATAAAATGTCTTGCCTTTTTCAACACTTTTTGAAATCTTTAGGTTACTTAGGCAGTTTTATAAAAAGTCTTGCCTTTTTCACCACTTTTTGAAATTTTTAGGTTACTTAGGAACTTTTATAAAATGTCTTGCCTTCTTCACTGCCTTTTGAAATTCGTAGGGTACTTAGGCTCTCTTAGAGACTCGCCTTTTCCCTAACTTAGTTAATTGCAGATTGCTTCTTACTTTAGTTGTAATGGATCCTTCGTCTGACTACGAGACTGAATCTCTTCACCTTCGAGCTTCCTTCTCACTTAAGAGGACTCGGCCAAGAGCCTTGGCTGTGGGGTCGGGATCTCAAATGGCAGCGTCCATTTTAACTCATGAGGACTTGGACCACCTTAGGACCCAGTTTCTTATTCCGATCGAAATCACCCTTCGGCTTCCGCTGGCTTCGGAGAAATACGCCCATCTTCCTCATGGCGAGGTGGCCTATACATCACCATGTTCGATCGGGGGGTTCGGCTTCCCCTCATATTGTCTCTTTAAGAGTTCTTGGATATGGCAGGGCTTGCTCCAGCGCATCTGGCTCCTAATGCCTGGAATGTCTTCTTTGGTGTTCACAGCCTTTGGATGTACACCAGCTTCAAAGGTCCCTTAAGCACCAGAGACATTTTTTCGCTTTACCGCTTCTGCCAGCATCACGACGTCACTGTGGGCTGCTACCTGACCCCTAAAAGCAAGCTTTCTCCTTCGGTGGCGTACCTCATTTTTCAGAAGGGGTGGAAGGAGCGCTGGTTCTTGGCTGGACGACCTTGGGCGGCCCTCGGCGCCGATGCCTCGCTGGCAACTCTCACTACCTTCGGGACATATGGTATGCTTACTTTCGTCTTGGCTTTATCTGTCTTTTGGTACCATACTAACTTTTTGTTTATAGTGCACATGAAAATAAATCCTCGCTCCTGGGTAATGAAGTTTTACAAGACTGTTATGTCCTACCCCGAGGAGGTCACTCGTAGTGCATAGTACCTGACCACGAACTCATTGGCGCTGTACAACCTCCTTCCAGATTCAGCCATGCCAGCCGATTCTAACTTGGAATCACCCGTCCGGTAGAAGGGATCCGCTCGAGGTATGCAGCTTACTTTTTTCTCTAACTTTGCATGCTTCGAATACTGGAAATATGAGCTAACGCCTTTTACCATGTCAATGGCCATGGAATACGAGTCTTTGCTGAGGCGTACCTTCGATGCAGTGACGCGCCAAACATCTCGCCCCCCTACTAGGCCTCTCACTGACGATACGGTGGACCTTAGTTTGGAGGGCTAATTTCTTCCGCCTAGTGACAACGAAGATCTTCATTTCCTCGAAGTTCTAGAGGACTTGGATGTTGGGTCGAACCCGGAGTTCGACGGACCCAGTCTCGGACTTGACCATGTACCGTCTCTGGCTCAAATCGGCTCATGCAGGCCTTAGACGCCTGTACACAGCTTTCCCCCTGGATTCGACTCCTACCTTTTGTCAGGGTCGCACTGTCCTACTTTGGATCCACAGGAGGAAAAGACTCTGGCCTCCAACTTGTGGAGTGAAGTGGGGTCTTCTTCAGCTACTTTTCCCTTAAGAGACGCCTCCCAAGTCCTGGAAAAGGGGACTCATCTGATGCACAAGGTATAACAATCCTACTTTTCACAGCTATACTTTGATTTGAGTACGCATGCTAACTTGTACCTTGGTTTCTTTTTTCAGGCATTCATGCACTTTACTTCAGCTTCTCGTCACATCTCGGAGGACTTGCCTCACACCTGATCTTCCTTATCTACCAGTACTGACAAGCTTAAGTGGGAACTGACACTGGCTCAGGAAGCTCAGCGAGTCGCAGAGGCTGCCTTAGCCACCTCTAGTACCTCTACCGAAACAGGCCGTAGTCTAGCTGCCCGCACACGCCAAGATGACTTGGCTACGATTGCTCGCCTACGACGAGAGTTGGCTTCTGCTGAAAGGAAACTCAAGAATGCTGCATATCTGGCTAACCTTGTGAAAGGTTATTCGTGATTCTGGAAAACAACACTGGCGAGGCTGCCATTCGCTAGGCACTGGACCGAATCCATGAGGGGGTTAGCTATGGCAACCTTCTTCCTCTCATTCAGTCTCTCTGTTCCAGCACCGCGGAAAGAGTCGTCGACCCTTCCCTACTAGCCTTTGAGTCTGAACTTCCAAGTTACTCGGCCCAAGCCACTTGCTATGGCTCCCGCATCATTCAAGGCCTGCCGGACAGAAGCCAAGCTCTTCCAGCTAGGACAGCACCGGCCCAAGCTAGACCTGTCCAACCGTCTTCCAGCAGGCGCAGCTCTAGAGCGCCTTGATGAGTTTTACCCTGCTTTCCATTTTACCTTCTAGCCTTTTATTTTCCAGTCTGTACTTTTTTATCTAGGTTGTAACCCAGGAACTTTTTCTTTGAATGAAATGATGAACTTTTTCCTGCTTCTTTCTTCTCTATCTCATATACCCCCAATTGAAGTTATGAAAATGAGGTCAATATACTTAAATTAAGATGAACAGAATAAGAAAAACACATCTTTTTATTCATCAACAACTTGAATTACAATCTTTTGAAATTACTTTTTCAAGTGTTCAATCGCTCCAAACATGGAGGACTTCGCTGTTAAAGGCAAAATTGGTGTCACCTCGTCGAATCCGTGCAACAATTTTGTGAGAATGCTAGACTTGTCTAGGATCTTTATCGGCACGGTTTTGTCCGCCTTAACTTCACAAGCGACCACTAACTTTGTCAAGGCATCGACTTTGGCACTTTCGAACCCGAGTACTTACTTGTTTTGTACCCCATAGGTGTTGTTCTTTGGATATCCTCACCTGGCATAAGTCCCCTTTCAACAACCTTCTTTTTTAGGGACTTTTCACTACGCCCCGTAAGGGTGTGTGGTAGCATTCCCTCGAGGACAGCTGTTCCCCTCGGACTTGCCCCACGCCCCATAGGAGTAGTGAACTTTATCACCTGATGGTAAGCTGACATGAATGCACTAAACCCATGAATCGTGGGTCTCCCCAATATTGCGTTATAGGTAGAATTGTCGTTCACCACCAAAATATTGACGAAGTGTAGGACTATGTTGTCCCCCTCGCCAAATGTCACTAGAAGCTCAACCGATCCTTCAAGGATCAAAGTACTCCAGCCAAATCCGACTAGGGGCGTCAAATTTGGCTTGAGCCTTTCCCTTCCCAGCTTCATAGTGTCGTAAGCTTTCAGCGGCAGTACATCTGTCGAGCTGCCTCCATCAATGAGGATCCTTCTGACACAGATGTTGGATATGGTCAGGGACACCACTAAGGCTTCATTGTGCGCCTGGTGCAGTGCTGCAGCCTCCGCAGTAGTGAAGCCCAATTACTCGTCCACTGCTTCCATTATTCGCACTTCTTTACCCCTTATGGTGCCTCTGGCTTGCCTCACTTTGTCCTTCCGACGTCGGTAAGACCCTCCACCCACCGGCCCTCCAATGATGGTTCTGATCTCCGGTGGCCGTGGTGACTTTTCGCCTCCCCTTTTCTTGCTAGGGGACTCATATACTTTATCACCCTCTCCCACGTACTTGTCCAATCATCATCTTCGGATTAGGGACTCTATGGACTCCTTCAAGTCGTAGCAGCCCGAGGTAGCGTGGCCATGGTTCAAGTGGAATAGGCAATATTTGCCTCTATTCCTTTTGTTGGACCCTGCCTTAATCTGGCTTGGCCACTTCAGCTCCTCCTTATATGGAATTTCCATCAAGATATGCTCGACAAGAAGTTTTGTGGTGGTTTTTTCTCGAATCGACTAGGGGGTACCCCTAATCGTTCGACCTTCTCTTTTTTCACTGGACACTCCTCCACCCTACGTTTTTGCGATTCTTTGTAATCAGCCTCGCGACGGCTTTCAGACTTCTCACGTTCTGGAAGGGAGCGTCTTCTTTCTGTGCCTTCTTGGGAGTTGACCAGCTCCCTGCATTCATGTATTTTTAGGCCCTGGTTAGCAGCTCAGCATAGGTGAGTTGAGCCTTTTTCCCCAACGACCACATGAATTTTTCATCCCTGAGTCTGGCAACGACGGCTGCGAGAGTCGTGCTGTTGGAATACCCTTCAACGTCCAGTGCCTCGCTGTTGAAGTCAGCTCTCTAAAAGAGGCAATGGACTTACACTTTAGCTTCCTGAACCATCTTCGAGCTGGTCCCGCGAGCGTGAATGAGAACGCTCGGCACTTGATAGCGTCTCGGACTCTATGTAGCTTCATCCATGCCCGGTAGGAATCCAGGTGCTCGGCAGGATCCGTAGATCTGTCGTACTCCTTGATTGCAGGGAGTTTGAATTTATATGGGACGGACTCCTCCATGATTTCGTTAGTGAAGGGGGGATCGACCAAGCTATCCAAGTCTAGTCCGTCTTGGTCTTATGCCTTCTTCATGCTCCCCAACTGGTCTTGGAGGAGACGAAGTTGGGCCAGCCAAGGTTGTGCCTCGGCTCTGTCACACCCCGCCTCTTTTCGGTGTTGGTTGATCACATCCCTGAGATCTGTTCCCAAGTCTAATCCCAGCGTACGGGCACTTAGAGTTTTCAGGGGATGTGGGGTGGATGACCCTCGTGTGGTTCTCCTTAGCTAGCTACTCCAGACTGACTATTTTCGAGAAGACTCCGCCATTTTTCATCCAATCCTCTAGTGGACCGAATACTCCTTCCTCTGGTCATTACCGTCCAGTCGAAGTCGTTCGACCGGTCTTCGGTGTCGGGCTCGGGCTCGGGCTTTACCTTTGGTAGGGTTCCAGACCAACAGAGCTGTTTTTTCCCCCATAGCCTTTTTCTTGGCAGGTTGTCGCTGCACCGCCACCTACAGCGCTTGTTGGTTCCCAGCATAAGCTATCTGAGCTAGTGGTGGATAACGGCGCACCTTCACCAGATGACTCAAACTCTTTGCAATCCCTTGTACTCGTTCTTCCAAAGCAGTAAACTTTGGATCCGCACGCTCCGGTTCTTGTCCAGCTACCGCACCCTCAGGATCCAGGTGGTTTTCAACATGAACAACGTCATGTTCTCTGGATGCAAAGCTCATCGGAGCGTGCTCGACGTCCGAGTCGTCGTCGACACCATGGTGGTGGCCGTTTTCAACATTTGTCATTTTTACATGAAAATGGTTTGAATTTTAGCATTTTTAGGTAGAACACTTTCATCCCCTGATACAAATTCAACCAATGACTTGTTGCATTCTCATGAAGGTGTAATTACAAGAAGCAAGGAAGAGAAGATTTTAGGACATTGAAATTATCATACAGAATTTTAAGCAAATACAATTAAATATTTCATATTTTAGGACTTTTTAAATTCAAACATTGTCAATCAAGCTCATAATTGCTTAGGACTTTTTAGATGAGTTTGTTAGGTGAATTTAAATCAAATCTACACTTTTGTCAAGCATTAAAGTCTCTCGATTCATGTACAATTGACTTTTGGCTTCCTAGGTCTTATTTTCAAAGTGCGTTAAAGAGTTTTTTTATTCCTTTTGTATTCCAAGCCATGCACAAAATTTTGGCCTTAAAAAGGGCTTGTAATACCTCATTTTGAATAGAAGATTGATATTAAACTTTGAGTTTTCTTGACCCTTTTGGTGTTGTCTTTTTTTTTTTTTTTCAAATCTTGCTTTAGATTTGAATGAAA
>JBBMEG010000162.1:0-10092 GCA_037832605.1 Cyclanthera cordifolia
TCAGTACACAAAGCTTAAAGTGTTTCTGACTTGGGATGCTTTGAAACCAAAGCCACATGCTCCTTTTATAGTGCTTGGAGCGCACCATTTATTGCTTCTTTCCGATGTGGGATAATTCGCTTCTAATATTTTGCCAAAAACCCAAAAGGGTCTATCCGTTAGGATTTGGACTTCCATGTTTGGGCAATTGAACTTGGGTCTTATTTAATTTTGATCCAGTTTCAAAATAAACCTACTTTTGATACAATTTAATGTTGAGAAATATTGTCTCAAAATTTAATTTAATTTCTTTATTAAATTTGGGACAATGACTTGGCAATTTATGATTGTCTTTAATTTCTTAGTCAACAAATGCCTCATTTTCAAGGTTTATGCACATGTATGTGTGGATGGATCTCGAAAAAAGATAGTTTTGAGTCACAACATGAGCTTCAATTTTACTCATTTGATTATATGAAGCGTCAATTTAATCAGAAATGCTTGAGTTTAGGTCATAGTTTTAATCACTTTCCTTGGATGCATTATGTTGATTAAGATAAGCAAAATTTAGAACTTTCTTATATCTTGGAAAATGAAGTTGTGTCTATTTTCTTGGCTTGAATTAAAGGTGGTTTGCTTGCCCCCATAATCGTGATTTGGCAAAAAAAATTTATCTCAATTTGAAATGTTATCGGAATATGCCTTGAATAAACATGATGTCTTTGTTTGGTCTTAAGTGACAGATATGTCTCATTCATGCATCTTCAATATGATGGACTTAGATCCTTGAAATAATTTGAAATTTTAAATGCATTTTGGAAATAATTGAAATTGATCTGGAAAGAAATTTGAACTTATTTCATTTCAATGAGAAACTTGAGTTGAACTCATTTAGCTCACTTCATGAACTTGAAATTCACAAACCTTGAACTCAAAATTCATTTACTTAGTATCCAAAACTAGACTCGCACCAATCCAACTCTTGAAGTTTGTTGGAACTTTGCTTCTTCTATTTGCATGATCAAAACAAATAATCTTGGTCATTGCATAATGTCACTCATGCATTCCAACAATGGTGGTCACTTTTTTTTTTTTTTTTTTTTTGCGTCATATATCATTTAAGATTTGTCTAATGTGTTATTGGTATACTTTAGAGATAAAGTAGCATCAACTTTGGGATTTGACATATTGATATTCCTTTTAGTTACAAAGGTAGTGCATTGACTCAACCAAATATACGAGATAGATAAGTGTTAGTTGATATAATTAAATTTATCTCAATCTATCATCTTAAGCTCTTAGGTTGATTAGTAATTTACATAATACAACATGTTATTAGAGCAGAAGTTACAAATGATCTACCAATCACTCCACAAATCTTCATCCAACTAACTCCTAAAACTAATTTTGTCTAGAACCCTAGTTCATGGTATTTTTGTTAATTTAACCTAACCAATATTAAATTATGTTATTGTTTTAACATGGCATGACATGTGAACTGTTGCCGCCTATTGCTAGTTTTGCGTTTTTTCTGTTTTTGTAGATTAAAAAAATTCCCAATATGTTGACTAACTATTATTTTTTATAGGTAGAATATTATTTAAGTCCAAGCAATTTTATTCTATTTTAGTTATTAATGATATGTTTAATGTAGTGGGAAGCAGAAGGAAAGAGATCCTTTTTTGTTGTTTTACTCACCAATTTCTGTCATATCAATCATTAATTTCTTCTTACTTTTATTCCTTCATTTTCCTTCCATTCCCTTCATTTCCCTTCATGTCCCTGTCGTAGCCAAATATGCCTTAAATTTTTAAAAATTAAACTTTATATTATAAATTTTGAATTTTGTTCCATTTTAATTTTTTTTAATTTTCAAAAATTCAATTTTAATTCATAAACTTTGATATTTATTTCATTTTGATCCGTAGACTTCAAAAAAAACTTAAAATTGATACTTAGATTATTTTAAATTTTCAAAGATCTTCGCATTATTTATATTATAGAACCAAAATTTAGGATTAAATTTAAACTTTTGAAAGTTTAGGATAAAACAAAATTCGAACTCAAAAGATTAAAATTATTGAAAGTTAAGAGTTGAAAATAAAATAAAGATAAAAATTCAGGGATAAAAATAATATTGCTTTCTATTTTGTAATTCAACTAATTTTGATAATTGATATCACAAAAGTTGTGTTTTTATTCGTCAAAAAAAAAAAAATTTAACAACGCCACATAAAAAAAAAATGAACCTTGCTTTGAAATAAATAAAGAAATAATGAATCTTTTAATATTTTTTCAACAAATAATTTGTGATATATATATATTGTTTGACCAAAGTGTTTTTTTTTTTTTTTTGCTTATATATAGAGTCTCTTTGTCTTTGACAAAAGTCCCATGTGTTGTTAAAATGATGATGACAATTTAATATATTGGTACCAATCATATTTACAAAGATCATAGATCACAAAATATCTAAACACATGAAAGAAAATATTCCTATCTCTAATTAATTAAGTTCTTATTCATTTTAATTTACACCCAACATTGAAATTAAGAAGAGTGACTCACCCATGAAGATAACAAAATTAAATAAGTGTTTTTAATGAGGTGGATTTTCTTTTTCTTTTTCTTTTTCTTTTTCTGAAACATCTTAAATCCTTATTAAAACTTTTAATTTATGCTCTTATAGATTCTCAAGATTTTATTTTTGTATTATCTTATATATATATATAATATATATAATATATTCCCAACAATTCTTATGGTGTAAATTTGTGACACATGCCCATCTCTAGTTACTTCCTTATTTTATTTAATTAATTCATTAAAAACTTGAGTTTTGTGTTATAATTAATGTCATTTATTGTTGTAATGTTTGTGGAATTTCATGTGTTGGATCTGTTTGTGACAAAAATGGAAGCATATATAAACATATATGTTTTCTCAAATAATAAAAAGAATGTGATGGATATCTTAGTTGGGAGGCAATTAATAATTATTGTAAATGATGAGAGCAATAATTATTTTAAGTTATGAGATAAATAAGAGTAATATAACAAGAAGTTACTTAGGAATATACAACATTGGGGTTGGATTAGATTAGTAAAACTCTTTCAAAAAATCAAAATTTTAAATTGATTAATCAATTTAGTCGTATGTATTAGAACAACACAACTCAATGCAGTTCATATGTTTTTTGGGTTTGATTGAATTTTGTTATCACTTTTTCCTGCTTAAGACTTAACTTCTAACACTCGTAAATATGTATAAAAAATGTATGATACTATAAGTAAAAAAAGAAAAGCATGATGTTATATTTAAATTTAGATTTTTTTTTTTTAACTTAATAGTGTGTGTTTATTACAATTATGTTAAATGATATATTTTATTAATTAATCTTATACATATACATAAAATATATAAATATTATTTTTAATTTAAATTGAGTTAGATTAAACAAGCTAAGAATTAGCCAACTCAAGAACGGACCTAATGCAACAAAAATTACAAAATCGTAACTCAATTCAACTCAAAGAAAATAATAACATAGTCTAACTCTTGAAGTTTGAGTTTGGTAGTCATGATTGCTAAGATTGTCAATGCAAAAGGTTCAAAATAGTTTTTAGGTATGGTTTCATCAAAGTTAAAGTTTAGTTTTTATTATTTTAAAAATCTAGACTTTAATCGTTATAATTTAGAGAAATATAGACTTTAGTCCATAAAGTTTTGAGAAATATAGCATTTGGTCCATATAATTTGAAGAAATAGAATTTAGTTCCTATGATATTATAAAACCTAAAAAATTGTTCATGTTATTTGTTAATCGATCGTAGGCCAATTAAGTACGTAAACGTGATGTATGAATTATGTGTTTTTGTCCAATCAATTGCTTATCTCACATTCTCATCATTAAACACAAAAATAATCAACTTCTACGTATTTTATTCACCATCAATTACGAACGACTGACTATTTTTTAGATTTTAATCAAACCATAGGGGGTGTTTGGTATGAGATTGAAAGAGTATTTCAAATTAGTAGGTACTAAATACTCCAAAAAAAACTATGTTCAAACGAGTTTTTAATTGCAATCGTTACTTTTAAATACTCAAAATAAATTATCATTATAAATATTAATTTTAAATATTCTAAAAAACTACATCAAAAAAGCTTTTGACTATAATTATTACTTCTAAATACTCAAAATAAATTTTCATTTTAAATACTAATTATTAATACTCTTAAAAGCTACTTCCAAACAAACTTTTGACTGCAATCATTACTAATCATTACTTTTAAATACTCAAAATAAATCTCATTTTTAAATATTAATTTTAAATACCCTTAAAAACTACATTTAAATAAATTTTTAACTGCAATCATTATTTATTAAAACTCAAAATAAATCATCATTTTAAAAACTAATTATAAATATTTTTAAAATCTCAATCCAAACATCACAGAGACTAAATACTAATTTTTAAATCATAGAGATTAAATAATAAATTTTTTCAAGTCATAAGAACTAAAATCTATATTTTTAAACGATAGGAACTATTTTCTAACTTTATTCAAATCATCGAGACTAGCCTAAATAATATTCAAGAACTCCTAAAAAATATTAATTCTCGTATTTGTTTCTTTAATTTCAAAGTCCAAAAAGAAATGTTTTCGTTAACAAGAACCAAATATTAAGCTAAACATAAATACGCCATTTTTTTTATTTTTTGAATTCACCTTTAAGCATATATTTAAATTCAAATTTCTAACTTTTATCTTAGTTGAAGTTGAAAATCTAAATATAATTAGTTAAGATTTTTCATATACATTTTTCTAAAAAATGAGTAAGACTCTTGGAAATTCTAATGGGTCCTTTTTATAATTAAAAAAAATGAATCTAATTCCATAATTTATTTGAAGAAATTTACGGGTCAAATCTAAAAAATAGTTTTAAATATAGTCAATTCAAAAAAATAAAACAAATGTAATACATTATTAATAAGCATTATGATGTAATTTCTTAAAATAGAGTATTAATAACTAAATATATAAATATTATAAAATTTATTTATATATTTATAATTATTTTGCGAGAATAGTACATCTATTACAATTTTCAACTAGACCAAGAGGCTTTTCACTTGTTAATTTTAAACTAGAACATAATTAAAGGAAGTGATTGGTCAAACAATTAGAACATAGTTATCCAAACAAAAACCTTAACAAACATCAACCAGAAAAATAGCATACTTTTATATCTGGCTTTAATGCCATTAATCTATATCTGAATAATTTTTGTATAAAAGGGTGTTTTGGTCCCAAATTATAATGCATTTGGTAATAATCTTCAAAACCCTTATCTGTCATATATTCCAAACAAGATGTTTTGGTGTCTGTCACATTCATAAACTTTATTTGAAAAAAACAATCAAGATGCCTTCCATATTTGTTATCAGGTAAATTGAAATGATGCCAAAAAATAGTCAACTAGAATCAACCGTAGAAATTTATTTATCGAGGACGAATTTATCTGCAAGACAACGAAAATTAGACACACCGGTGTGGTGTGATCCACAAGGTCTCTGATGCCTAAATCAGTAATGTACTTTAGGAGAGTTTAGAGAGAGCTTGAGAGTTTAGGATTAGCTTAAAAGGATTATGAGTGTATTTCAGCTAAACTCAGTTTAACTTCAAATGGAGAATGACTTAACATTTTATAGCAGTCAGACTCGTAACTGCTACAGCTCACTTATGTTGGCTTTAAAGCTTCAAATCAATCCAAATATTTTGATGATAACAAACTTAAATTTCTTTATTGACTATTTTAGTGTTTCAAATAGTCTATCTTGTATATCGAAAAGAGGATTCCAATGCATCTTGAATCATTCGAATCGAAGTTCAAACGAGGGAGATATGAGCAAAACAAGATTGGCGAAAAATGTCCAACTAAAGAAAAACTGGATTTTCCAATTATTTTTCATTATTATTAATCCAAAATTCTTTCAATCTCCTCTATATTGAATCTCAACTATCCATATTTTTTGTCTTAAATCCAATGACCGTATTTTATCCTATCTTCATTAAATCTCATCCATCCACCCATTTTACCCTAAATCTAATGACCATGTGTTTAACCTTCTCTCCATTTAAATTCTCTACAAAAATCTCTCAATTTTTTTCTCCAACAAGCCTCCATATTATCTAGCAAACAAAAAGTGTTGGTAATTACATCTCACATACTCTTCAACCGGCATAGTGCAATTTTTGTGAGAACACTGTTACTTTGTGTATCAACTTGTGTATTTGCCTACAAGAAGTAACCTTTGAGTGAAATTTATTTTGTATTCTTTGGGATTTGTAATAAAGTGTGGGATACACCTTGGATTGTGAAAATTGAATGGTTTTATCCTGAACCATTGAAAAGAATTCGGGTTTCTCTAAGGAAAAAGAGGGTTATGTAGGTTTGATTTTCATCCTATAAGAGAATCCAATAGAATCCCCAAGAAGAAGTCTTGGGGTGGAGTATGGATTATATGAACCACTTTTAAACTTTCGGTGCCTTCTTTCCCTTATCTTTAACTTTTTGCAATTTCAATTTCGCTTTATAATTTTTGTTTGTTTAGAACTTGCTATAGTTTTTTATTATTAAGTTTAACAAAGTAGATTTTTTTTTTTTTTTTAATGGACAACCTTATTCACCCCTATCTAGTGTTGGCTTTTGATCCTACAACTTAATGGTGGCTTAATGCTCAGTCGTTTGTAATGTCAGCTATTAAGCAGAGAATGAATACCAGTGTAATCCATGACTGTTACACTTAAGAGGTGTAACGGTCTTGTCCTGGGGGTTCTTGGACTTTGCCAACCTTTGCAAGTCCACACCTCCATGGTCGACCCCTTAAAAGTGTGGGTCTTCTCGGTGTAGCTCTAGGACATTACCCTTTAAGGGTGAAACGACTTAGGATGTTACCTGGACTCGGTCGGCTCTTAGGGGAGCCCTAACCTCCACAAATTTTCTCCTTTAGGGGTTGTTCACCTTCAATCGTCCCCTCAGGGATCGGTTCTAGACTCGGTCAATCATGAGCTCCATGGCTTGCTCCCCTTATGGGGGTATTCACCTTCAGTGTAACTCCTGGCAGTTATCAACAGATCCAGTTGTCACTTGGACTCGACCGGCTCTTAGGGGAGCCCTGACCTCCACGGCTTTCCACCCCCATAGGGGGTGTTCGCCTTTGGGCATCCCCTCATGGATCGGTTTTGAACTCGGTCAATAATGACCTTCATGGCTTGCCCCCCTAACAGGGGTGTTCACCTTCGGCGTAACTCCTAGTCGTTATCGGTAGATCCAGTCGTCACTTGGACTTGGTCGACTCCTACGGGAGTCCTAACTTCCACGACTTTCTCCCTATGGAGTATTTGCCTTCTTTAGCCGATCTTAAGAGGGTCGAGGCTACAAAGGCCGACCCCCAAGAGATCGAGACCTTCCTTGGCCAACTCCCGAGGTCTCCCGACATATTACAATATCTATTATGAGTAAATTATAAATTTGATCTCTATGATTTGAATAAAAATAGAATTTTAGTTCTTATAGTATTAAAATTTAGACTTTAATCTTGTGGTTTTGAGATATATAGAATTTAGTTCCTATGGTTTGAAAAAAATAGAATTTAGTCATAAAACCTAAAAAAAGTAGTTCATATTATTGGTAAATCATAAGTGAATTAAGAACGTAATGTAACTTCTGATGTATGAATGATGTTTTTTTTTGTCCAATCAAGTACTTATTTCATGCTCTTGTCATTAAACACATAAAAAATTAACTTCTACATATTTTATTCACCAACAATTACAAACGACATAGGTTTTTTTTTAGATTTTATCAAATCTTAAGGACTAAATTCTAATTCTTCAAACCATAGAGATTAAATTGTAGATTTTTCCAAATCTTAGGAATTTAAGTCTAAATTTTTAAGGCATAAAGACTAAAACTCTAACTTTTTTCAAAATCATAGGAACCAAATTTATAATTTACCAGTTTAATAATAATTAAAGATGGGAAATATATATCTATAATTTCTCGATTATGAGAACATGTTTATGTTGGTTGAATTCATAATGTCCATAATATTTAGTTTGCATATAAATAATGTCACCACATCTTTTTTCATATCATAAACTCTTACATTAATTTAGGATTTCATATTTGTCTGCCAAGGGAATTATTCAATGATATGTCCTTTATTTTTAAGGTGACACTCACATTAGCCAAAATAACGATACCAAGTATTGATTAAAAAAGGAAAGAAAACAACTCATTTTTTCAATGTTATTGAGTGAACAAATTTTGGTTGGCAACTACATATGTTTTGTGTATCTGTATTTTAAAAGATATTGTGTCTGGTTTTGCTCCATATGCTCATTTTTATGGATATTATTAATGCTAATTATTTACACAATAATATTAGTATCTTTTTGAAATCCAAAATAATGTTAGTATTAAATATATATTATTAAATAGATTAAAAGAGTCAAAATATAATTAAAAATAGTTGAACTCCGATTATAATGACCCAATAATCCAGAGGATGAGTTCAAATTACCACATTCCTAATTGTTATTAAAAAAAAAAATTAATCACAATATGGGTTTAAAATGGAAAAAAAACACAAAAATAATAAATAAAAGAGTAAATTATAAATTTGGTTTTTATGATTCGAAAAAAGTTAAGTTTAGTCTATATATTTTAAAAATCTAGGGTTTAGTTTATGTGGTTCAGAGAATTTATAATCTAACCTTTATGATTTGAAAAATAAAAGAATTTAGTTCTTAAAGATTGATAAACTCTAAAAAGTAGTGTATGTCATTCATAATTATTAGTAAATAAAATTGGTATTAGTTGGTTCTTTTTTTTGTTTAATGATGTGAGTGTAAAATATGTAATTGATTGAACAAAAAAACGCGTAATTCATACATCATAAGTTACATCTACATACTTAATTTAGTTACGATTTACTAATAACATACATTGTTTTTAGGTTTTATCAACAATTAAATTTTATTTTTTAAAATCATGCCAAATAAATTCTATATTTTTCTAAATCACCAAACCATAGGGTCTAATTCTAGATTTTTAAAATATAAGAATAAAATTAGGGGTTTTTTTTTTTTTTTTTTTTTTTTTTTTTTTGCCCAAACAAAATAGAACTTTTTTTTACACGCGTGGATGAGAAAACCCACCGTTTATTATTATAAATTGAATTTTTCCAAAAAGAAATAATAATAAACAAACAACTTTTGGGGGTTTAATTTAATTCTGTAAAAAGGAAAGAGAATGGGATTTGTTTAGGTTTCTTAAAAAGGGGAGCTTTTAAGGGTTTAAAAAGAAGTGCATATTCCCATAACCAAAAGTAGAAAGGTAACTCATCAAATTCCAAGCTGGGTGTGGAGCATTGCAAGGCTGTTTATGAGCATATCAAGAAAATAATAAACTTTCAAAATACAACCATACTTCTATTCCTTCTCAACTAATGTATGCTAGTTCAATGCTACTCTCAACTAACCTATGTGACTATAATACATGTCAATGACATGAAGTAGTAAACATGCTCCAATCCACATCCTTTGTTCTCGGGATGTTTGAGTCAGTAATTGTATGAACAGTTATTTTGAATGATTTCAAAAGAGACGATATTAATAATTCGTTTAGATGTAATTGTTTGAAACGTGCATAACAACAATAAAAATAATCACCATAGAATGGCTTAATAAAATAAAATTTAAAAAAAAAAAAAAAAAAACTTAAATAACAGATGAATTCAATCTCTGGTTGTAAGATCAAAGGTATATCTTGTGAAAATAGTTAACGGACACGTAAACTAGCTCGAACACATATATAAAACAATGAAGTAAAAACCAAAATAGTTGGTTTGAAAAATTAAAGGATAAATGGGTATTTTTATTAGTTGAATATTCAAAAAGTAGACAATTTAGAAATTTAAAAATCACAATGAAATAAATTAATTTCACTCATCATAAAAGTTGTTAGAAAGTGTGGGCATCCATCTCAAAACCAATTGGCAATAAGAGGAGTAGCCCACTCTATCTTATATATATGTT
>JBBMEG010000163.1:0-10092 GCA_037832605.1 Cyclanthera cordifolia
CCCCTGATTCATCCATAAACTCATCCATAACCGTGTTTCCCTTCCTAGCATAGGTTTGCCATATTGGTGGTCTCACACTATGATTTTGAATTATTGTGAATATGCATTGAAGTAATTAAAACCATTTTTCTTTCTCCTTTTTTTACTGCAGAATCATGCTTGAGAGGTAGTGTTTATTAGGCTGACAACATATCAGCTTGCCAGCTCCTTTCTTTCTAACTTGCCGTCTTTCATGCTTTTCAACTTCTTTTTTATAACTATTATTAGCAGTTATGAATTTAGGACAACGGTATCAAGATAAGGAATTTTGTTAGTACATATTTCAGAATCTTCTGTAGTCTTCTTCTTAGACATCTAGATTAAAAAAAATTAAAACTAGTTTTGTTGAGTTAGTAACCTACATCAACCTGCCTTTTAGAAAGAGGACCTCTGACTTTCTCCATTTATGGAAGTTCTTAGTTTAAAAGTAGATGGATGATTTTGGGAGTACAATTGGTAATTATTGAAATCGTATTCAAGAATCGGTGTCTCATGTTAGATGGGTGTTGGGGTTTCTCTCTCTAAATGTTGATGTTCTTGACTTTATTTTGTTGTAATTACTTAAGTTGCGAGGGTCAACAAAAATTTCTCGGGTAAAATATCATTTTGGTCTATTAACTTTCTATTTTGGTCGGTGAACTTTCAAAAGTCCAATTTTAATCACTAAACTTTAAGATTCGATCTCTACACTTTCAAAAGGATTTAAAATTGGTCCTTACATTTTTTTTTTTTTTTTTTTTTAGAATTGGACTAAATTTGAATTTTTGAAAGTTCATGGATCAAAATTGAGAACTAAAATTGTTCAAGACCAAATAGTGTTTTACCCAAATCACATCTCTCTTTTTAAGAACTCTTCTATTGCAGTCTAACTGGATCGTAATTTTGTGCTTCGATTACTAAAGTTAAAGAGACGAACTGTGAGAGAAGTATCTGAGATGAAAGTAACTTGATTATTTGATGACGTTAAGAAAGCACCACTTGAGAGAGTGACAGAGCTGCTACAGATTTTTTTTCTTCAACTTTTGCATCTTAATTTTTGTATTTTGACCATCTTCACTTGCTGAATGCAGATCTTTGAGTTTTGGAGCATTCATTTGCATCAAGTGTTCTGGAGTACACCGAAGCCTTGGAGTGCACATATCTAAGGTGTTTTTTCTTCTATGCTACCTACTCCTTTCTTCAACAGCTTTAGTTAGCAGATAATTAATTTGTATTTCCCATTATCCTTGCCACTGCTGGGAAGACATTTCTGAGTAGGTAGGAAGACACATATTTATGTCTTATTGGCATGAAGATTACTTACCATGAATTAAGATATGATTTTGATTCCTGCAAGGTTATGGGTTTTCATGAACCATAACTTAATGAACCGCTAGAAAATAGTCAACAGAAGTACATGAGGGATTATAAACTTCAGTAGAAATCTTGTACTAGTGTGTTCCTTTTTCTTGAGAGGATCGCGACCGATTCCAGAGTGGTAACACAACAAAGACTATCAGGAAAAGACAAGTTTTCATGGTTCAGTTTTAAACAATCTGAATCTTTAGCATTATCAAGCAAGAAAGGCTGAATCTGTTAGAAAAGTTGAGACATTAGACGCCGTGCCAGATGTCTACCTGTTACTTGATTGATCTGCCTTTTGGTTTTTGCTTCAGAAGTCATTTGAGAGTCAAGACAGCTTTTCTGTTACGCTTGGTGTTTTAAAAAGTCCCAAAAGGGGCGCCTTAGTCTCCAAACAGTTCCAAGCTCAATGTTGGTGTCTTCCCTTGGAAAGGCGAGGCACGGATAGAAAAGCCTGCGCCTTTCACGAAGCTCTCATGCGTGCAAGTCTGTGTACGCCTTTTTTTTTATTTGTTTAAAATCTAGGTAAAACCATAATGTTTAGTTTCCCTATTTGTTTTTTCAATTGCAAAATCAATCAGCAATTGCTTAAGAGTTTTATTAAAAAAAAAAAAACAAATTAAAACCTAATTGTCAACCAAAATTTTCAATTCACTTCTCTTTTCTTTTAATTATTGTCAAGGAAAGAGTCAACTGCGATGAATATGTATTTAGTGAGTATAAGTTTGCTCTTTTGAACTTTAGATTTTTATATGGAATTCATATTTTAATATTTCGGGTTTTTTAAGGGGTGACTATAATACAAATTTTATATTAAAAGAAATTAATATATATGTTGTGTATTTATAAACATGTATTTATATTTTTTGTTTTATCCATTGATTGTGCAGCTTGATAAAAAATCTTGCGCCTTATTGCTCCAAAGTGTCCTTTAAAAACACCGGTTACGATTGATTCTGATATTATGGCAGGTTCTTTCAGTGAAGTTAGATGATTGGACAGACGAACAAGTCGATGCTTTGATGAGTGCTGGTGGAAATACAACCGTAAACAAAAAGTACGAAATTTGCATCCCAGATGGGAATAAAAAGCCGGAGCCCGACGCCTCCATAGAGGAACGTTTGGATTTTATAAGGTAATTTTTTTTTTTTTTTGCTTTATATCTAGAAGTAAATATCTCCATAGAATGTAATTACATGTTGGCTGCACAGGAAAAAGTATGAGCTGCTGCAATTCTCATGTCTTGATGACCAGTTTTGCTGTCCTTTTCCACGCCCGCAGAGGACAAATTCATCATTCTCAAGTATCACTTCTTCTAATGATAATGGCAATCAAGAAAAAAGGAATTATGAAAAACAACCAACAAAAAATCGAATTGGAAATGCACTCCGGAATAGCTGGGGAAGAAAAGATTCTGAAAATAGAAACTGCAAAAAGGGAAATTCATTGGTATTAAGCACCTCAATGGTAATGATCAATGAAGTGTTTAATTTGCTGCAGTTTCATATGCTTAAAGAATATTCGCCAAGTGCATTTTTAGTAGTTTAATTTGCTTTACTAGGTGCTTTCCCTGCCAATATATAATGAAATCCATGGTATGTTTACCATATTTTGATAAGATCCATGGAAAGTTAACAAGATTACTAGAGAAATCAAGTCTCTATTGGATCCTCCTTATTTTGAGATTGACAAGACCTAATGCTTGCCTTCTCCCTTCCTAACCCTCTTTATTTATAACCAAATGCACAAACCAACTCCTTAACTCTTTACTTGCCAGCAACCCCCAATTTTTGTAATCCCAAAAAACTCCTTAACTATTTACTCATATACCCTTATACTGCTTCTTGTGTAACCTTCTAAGGACAGTCCTATCGAAATTCCACTCAGTGGTGTAGTCAGATTCTTTCCAGTTGGTGTTTTCCTGCATTATTTCTCACATAATTAGCACGTGTTCTTGCTAAATTATTTTTCCTTTTATTGTTCTCAGAGTAAAACGTAGAGCATAAGAGGTAGCCTAAGCAGAAGCCTATGCCTAACAATGCACTTGTACTTTTGCAGTTTGCATGGTCAGAAAAAATTAGAAATCGGACATTCGTTTGAGTCGAAACACGTCTAAAAATAGCTAAAGTTTATAAAGTTTATAAGTGAAACAATCATTTTAAAGATAATTTACTCTCTATGCTGTTAACTATAAGGATTCTGTAGGTCGTCTTGCTTATGTTCTGTTCGGTTCACTTCAAGTCTATGTCTTGTTACAGAGAGTTTCTTGGAGTATACATTATGTGACTAGTTAAGAATAAATACAACTTTTTCTAGTAAAATTGGGCCAGGGGGAAGAATTTCACTCAGTTAATATGTTACATTCGATCTCATTACTTTTACTGTACTGTTTGCAGGCAGGTATGGTTGAATTCGTTGGTTTAGTCAAGGTCAACGTGGTTAGAGGAACCAATTTAGCTATCAGGGATGTTGTGACGAGCGATCCGTATGTAATTCTCTCGTTGGGTAATCAAGTGAGACTCCCTAATGAACTGTTCTCATATTTTCATTGCTTATGGGTGGGAAATTACCTGAATTAACCTGTTCTTACATATTTTGCAGTCTGTAAAGACACGTGTTATAAAGAGCAGTTTGAATCCAGTCTGGAATGAGAGCCTAATGTTGTCAATTCCAGATTTCATTCCTCCATTAAGGGTGGTAAGTTGGATGACTCTAAAAATTGTCCCAAAAATCCTGTGGAATTTACTGAGTAAATATTGTTGATGTTCTGATTGCTAATGTGATGTCATTGAAGATATATACTATTCCTGTTGGGGTAAGATTTGGATGCCGAGTGAAAATAAGTAATTTTGAGTGAAGTGCTTGTTTTTTTGCATTTAGGAAGAAACTAATGCAAAACAAAATTTGTCCACAAGGGTCGGTTGAGACTACGGATTTCAAGGTATGCACCCCCGTATGTCTTTGGTTCAAGACCACTGAGATGTGCTTAAACTAGAAAACTCTTGATGTATCTCGGGTCCGGACCTTGGGATGTGGCAATGAACCTCCTGAGGTTCGGAATCTTCATTCTCTGATACATCAAGCATTGGTAGACTCGACTCACTTTTGTATGTTAGCAGATCAGTTCTTTGGCTAACTAACATATATTTCCTTCTGGTTTGGCCACAGTTAGCATTCTCATATGATTCATTTTAACTGAGCGTAATAGGAGCTTCAAATAATTCTATGCAGCTTGTGTTTGACAAAGACACGTTTTCAACGGATGACTTCATGGGTGAAGCAGAAATTGATATCCATCCGCTGCTCGACGCAGCCCGAGCCTGTGAGAGGTCCACGACCTGTGAACCAATGGAGCTAGGAAAATGGGTTGCAAGCAAGGATAACACTCTTGCAAAGGATGGAATCATTAGTCTCGTGGATGGGAAGATCCGACAAGACATCTCCTTGAAGCTGCAGAACGTAGAGAGGGGCGAGCTGGAGATGGAGCTCGAATGTGTTCCTCTTTCTCAGTAGCTGTCCATTCCCCCACCATTCCAAACTAGTGCTAATACCAAATCAAACTAAGCCTTTCAAATCAGTTTGTATATAATATTAGATAACCATAGTTTAATTGGTTAAGGCGTATATCATCGACACAAAAGGTCAGTGCTTCGGTTTCCCATCCTGCCAAAAAATATATACTAGAAAACCATAGATATAGCTCTTTTTAGAGATTACTGCTAATTAATGAAAGAAATACGTGTGGAAGAATTCTTGTGTTCATAGCTGGAAAGTATGACAGACCAGACATGTTTGTGGATAAGCTGAAACATTTTTGCAACAATATCCTTAGTTTCTGTGAAGTGTAAACTATTTGGTTTTGACTGTTGAGGAACATTCTACAGTTTGTTTATGTAATAGAAAGAGAAAGAACTTGGTCTTTTCTTGTACTTCGAAAAATTGAAATTAATCTGAATTCAGTCTTTACTATGAAATGTTTGAGCTTTTTTGCATTTTTGTTTTGAAAATATGATCACTGAAGCTCAGATGGGATTAGTGTGAAAATCACAAAGTAAATTATAATTTGAGTAGGTATAGTGTTATTTTATTATTATTATTATATAAAGAAAACAATAAAGGACTTATCATCCACTGGGAAATGGAAGAGTAAAATTTTCAAATCTGTTTGGCATTTAGCTATTGGAGCAGACAGGCCAATACATCAAGTATGATAAAGAGGATGTAAATGAGGCCAATTGCAAAGAATCTGATGTTGGTCTTCCATTTGAATTTTAAAACTGTCTTTTATTTAGTACACCAACGGCTATGGAAGATGACTAGATTCAAACTTGTCACCTCATGTTGAAATATAGGTCAATAGGTTAAGTCTGTTTTAGCCAGCAACAAGAACAGTATTTTAGTGTAGATTTAATGATTAAGTTATTATGAATTTGAATCTTAAACTCTAATTGTTATAAACTAAAAGAAAACGTGTTTGCTAAAAAATTGTCCATTTTAAATGTAAATTGTAATGGATGTGAATGAATCTGAATTTTCATGAATCATTGTGCTTTTTGGATAAATGAGTACTTCTCAAGTTTGAAAAGTTGCAACTCTTCTAGCCAAAGTGAGCGTAATGTCATAGTCGCAGTTTTGAGGCAGCGAAATGACAACTGTGTGGCACTTGCTCTAAACCGGAGAGCAAGTCAGCCGAACGAAAATGAAATGTGGGTGGCACAACATGTGCAACCTCTATCGCGACCCTTGTGAAAAAAATTTTGAAAAAGGGAGAAAGAGAGTTTTAAAAATGCTTTTATTTTTTAAAAAGGGTATATGAAAACAATAAGGACCAATTCAACTACATTGCATTTATCGTATAACTTGGTAGGAAGGAAGCTTCAAGAAGTCATAGCCCCTTATAATACATTTTGGCACATAATTGATATGACAACCCTACATATGAAAATGACGATGAGTCAACAACTAGAATAAAATGAAGGAAATTATCCTAACATGCAACAATGATAAATTAACATGAAAGCATAACAAAACGGGGTTGAACGGACATACGACCATATGAAACACACACTGGACAAGCATGACTGTTACATTCTCCCGCACTTAAACGGTTGACGATCATGTCAACCAACTCTGCTTGAACCTAGCGATCGTACGAGCAACTTGTTTTGCGGTCCCATTGAACCTTAGTGCCTACAACTTTCTTCCATTTGTCGAAGAACTCTTGTACAAGTTGACATGTGTCCACTACTTCTGCTTCTTTAGCTAACACCCCAAATCAATTCTTTAAAAGGATTGGCGAATATGATGTTTCATGACTTTTATGGAGGTTCTCGCCTTCTTGTCTTGGAACTTGTCGTTGTACGACTATCTTCAACCTCATGGGAACTTCACTGTTGGCTTTCGACTAACTGAAGTGTCTCTTCGGACTAACCCAGCTACTTTTATACCTTGTTGCATCACTTTGATGACTTAGTATTCCACTTTGTTTAGACCTCCACTCTTTGGTGAGGTTGTACTCATATCATTTCCTTTTTTACCAAGAATAGACATTCTTGCGAGACACTTTGTCTCGACATTCAACTACGCCCTTGTTATATCGAAGAGCGAACAAATATCTTATGATCCTTACGCAAGGGATCACCTTAGTTTCCTCTTGCTTGGCCTCGGCTATTGCAGCTTTGGCCACCTCAACTTCAAGTCTCTTGTTTGTCTTGAAATCCTTAACGGTCATTCGACTATGACACTCGTGCACTTGATGGGTTCCATCAGATAAAAAAGCACAATCTATGGTTCTGCTTCGTAAGGTGATGCGGTCTTTGCCACAAGTTTTCACTTTTAGACGGGAAGTCCTGTGTTCCCCACTTTGACCACTCGATCGGCCATTGTTCAAAGCAGCCAAAGATTTCTTATTCAAAGCATGAACAAGCAACATTTCTTCTTCGAACAAACCCATGGTTGAATGGTCCTTTTCAATTCAAATTCATCACCTGAGGCTTTGATTCTTGTTTTTAGAGGCGATTTTCTCCAATTTTGTTCCTGGAAAAAGGACCGATAACGACGAAGAAGAAAATCTTCATTTTTTTGGCGAAAAACATTGAAACTTATTTCTTTCTTTTCAGAGCTACAAAGTTAGATATCTCCATTTAAGAAATTGATACCATATTTGTGCTGAAGGAGATGAGAGCTTTCCAACGAGGTAAGACACTCGCTGTACTTCGCCACTGGCCACCACACACCGTCGTCGCCATCGCTATGCTTTGATTAGTGATTGAAGACTATCAGCTAACTAGTTGAAGGTTACAAGCTAGCTAGTGTTGAAGTCTAGCAGTTGAATTACTGATCGAAGGCTATGTGATTTGATTGAATACTATCACCAAACTGATTGAGCTATCCTTTGAATTGATTGAAGGCTACCAATAAACTGATAAAAATGAGAGTGGTAGATTGGAGAAGAAAAATGATAGAAATGAGATTGACAGACGGGAGCTTTTTAATTTTTTACTTTGACGGAACTGCTTTTGTGCTATCATGTAATTACTTTAAAAATATGATATTCATGGTATTTCTTCAATTGTTTTTTTGCAATACATGAAAAAATCTCCAAGAAAAACAATATAAGTGATGTAAAAATACTTTTAATTTGAAATTGCGAATCATATCTTTCTAAAATATAATATTAAGTGATCGAGAAAAAAGAAATGTATGTAAATATGTAATAATAAAATAAAATTATATGATAAAAAATGTTTCAAAAAAACCAAAATTGAAGTTTTGAATTTTTTTTTGAAATTTTACAAAAATAAAATAAAACAGAGAACTTTTGAAAAAAAAATCAAAAAGAAATTCAAAATTGAAGTTTTCTTTATTTTATGTTTTTTTCATACTGAAAATTTCACTAGAAATCAATAATTTGCTATTTTATAATCTATCAACAAAATATTTAAGTCATGTCTAGACATTACGTAAATATTAATGTCCATGCATGTGTCCCAACATATGCCACAATTTATTTTATTTTAACACTAAAAATAAAAAATCGGAAAAAAAAATTAAAAATGGAGTATGGATCATATTGTTCCTCACGTGTAGGCAATAAAATTTAGAGATGACTTAAATATTTCTCACAATTTTAATATAACAACCTTTCTAATATATTTATTGTAAGCCTAATTTGAGTTTAATAATAATCCTATTTTAAGTAGAATACTTATATAGTAACTTTAAGTTTGTTTATTTTCAATCACCTTTTGATGGTTTAAAGTTAATAGATTGCTCAAGATTACTATTTTTATGAAAAATTAGCATGTTTTAATTCAATGGTTAAACACATCAAACCCATTTAACTGTGCCATAAACTAATATCAACCTACTATTTTATCATATCTTAACAAATATATGAATTCTAACCAAAATAAATATTTGAAAGCTTTTTTCATAACTCTTAAATTTTATTTTTATTTTTAAAAACATAAGTAAAAAGTAGATATTAAGTAATGATTAATAGTTATAACTTTGACCGAATGGATCAATGGAGCAGTAATTTCATTGTATAGTGTTATTTTAGTTCAACACCAGTGTCACGAGTTTGATCCATGCGCTAATTATTGAACTAAGAATATAATATATATCTAAAAAATACTTACTTGCACATGAATGAATAGGTAGAGTATGCTTATTAGTTATGCGACAAAATATTTGTCACAGATTTATTTAGTTTTCCAATGTGATATTAATTTTATTAGAAAATTAAATAAATGTGCGGAAGTATTTTGTCATTTGAAGAATAACATACTCTACCTATACATTCATGTGTAGGTAAATTTTGCTCTTTTAATCTTAATTAGTAGAGTGGAGACAAAATTAAGAGCATCAACTAATTAATATTCTGAAACTTCAAGAGAAACATATCCTTGTGTTCATGGGAACAAGATCAATAATTAAATTCTTACCCCTAAAATGTCATAATTTCTAAATCAAATCTTAGGCACAATCCCTCAACCATCAAGATAGGTCTTAATTGTTGACATATGACTTAATCAGTTGTAGGTGATACTATATAACCTTCAGGTTGGTGAATTTACTTAATACTAACCACCATTATATCCTTCATTAAACAATCATTCTAAAGCTATGAAAATTTATGCTTCATTCAAAAACATCCAAATCCAACCCAGATTACCATTCAATCCACCAACACTTCCTTCCAAATATCCATTATGATTCAGACTAGCTTACGTGTACTAAAATTATTATCACAAACATACTATCTGACCTACAATATTTGAACGTCGATTGGATTCTCGGACTCTTTTGATCACTAAGCCCAATCCCCCAATGTTTCATTCCTCACAAACCCATTAGATTCTTTACTCATTTATTTGCACCTGCAAAAAAATTCAAAACCATCATGCTGGCTATTTTTGATGGAACCGTTAGGCTAACACATCTCCCTGTTATAAAATGAGGGGTGTTTGGATTTTGGGCAGACCAGAGAAAAAGAAAAAGGAAATGAAGAAATTGAATAATTTGATAATATGAAATATTTGTTTGGGAATTGATGTTTTAGAGAGAAAAAGGTTAGAATATTTTTTATAGAGATTTGTGACTAGGAAAAATGTTTATTTTAGATGAAATTTTGATAAGACCCCGGCTATACGGGTTTATTCGCGTAGGCAGAAGTTCTGAACTGAAGACAGGAGGGCAGTATCGTCT
>JBBMEG010000164.1:0-10088 GCA_037832605.1 Cyclanthera cordifolia
CAAAAAATAACAAACAGTTTTTTATTGAGATAACAGACATACATTTTCTAATCTATAGTTGGTTAAATTATAAATATGATGTCTATGTTAACAGTCATGTTTTAACTAATTATAATTTGATAAAATTTTATAAAGAGTACAATGATTTAGTGGTGAAGAGTAGGTGAAAAACAAATGAACTGGTTTAGACACTATTGAAGGGTGAATTTGCACCCCTAGTTCTCATAATCGTGAAGTTAGCCTACTACCTCATTTCAATGGTAATATTATTGATGATCTTTGTTCTTCACACCAGATTTCAGCAAATAAGATACATGCAAAACACATGTAAATAAAGAATATGTTGTATTGATTTCAATAAATATACGTTGTGGAACACAATCTCTAATTCATTCCTCTGATTCACTCTCTCACAATATAAAAATTCTTGACTTAAAGAATGTGATTTGCGCTCTTCGTAGTTTTGCGCGTTCTTTGTATTCGATTGCTTATTTATGGAATTGCCTGACTACCGAAGTTATTTTGGACTTCGAAGTGTTTGATTTATTGGAACCTTGAAAAGTCTTCAAATCTGTTGAATTCTCTCTAAGTTTCAAACTTATATTGGACCCTGAAAGATGAAGAAGAATTTCACTATTTATAGAACTCCCATGACCACAGGCTTGGGCCCTGATAAGCCTTTGGGCCTGGTCCACTAGATTTGACTACCTAGACTTAGGTCACCCTATGAACTTGGGCTTAGCTATAAGTTGGCTTCCATATTTTGGCTCATTATTTGAACTTAGGTCTTATTTAATTTTGGCCAAATTTCAAAATAAACCGAGTTTTGGCCCAATTTAATTTTGAGAAATATTGTCTCAAAATTAAATTTAATTTCGTAATTAAATTTAGTATAATGACGTGGAAATTTATGATTGGCCGAAATTTCATAGTCAACAAATGTCAATTTTCGAGATTTATGCACTAACATGTGTAGATGAATCTTGAAAAATATATTTATTAAGTCGAAACATAAGCTTTCCCTTATAGGTCATAATTTTGATCATTTGTTTTCTTGACGCATTTTCTTCATGCCAACCAATCAAATTTTGAAATTTGGTCGAAATCAATATTTTCGGACTCGCCATGAAATGATTGAAAGTTTAGTAGAATTTATGCCTACTCAACTTCGAATTTGAACTTATAGTGATGTCAAAAATTTCAATCCCATTTTACATTTGAAATGGGTAAAACTTTAGAACATGCATATATCTTAGATAAAATAAAAATCATATAATTTGGAAGGAATTAATTTTATCAATTCGAATTGCAGGTAAAATTTGAGATGCCCCCAATTATTTTAAACAAATCTTACTTAATTCGGAGTGAAATTTGAACATGAACTATGAATCTAATTTGAAGAACTTGAAGCTGTTTCAATTTTCCTAGCTTGAATTTGAGGAAATATGTTTGCCCCAACGGTCTTGAATAGTCTTAAGTGATCGTCCCCTCATGCACCTAGAATAGGATTGAGTTTGGAGTTTGACATCAAAAATTGAAACAATTAGAGATTTCAAATACATCATGAAAATAATTGAAATTGATCTTGATTGTGATTTGAACATGAGTCCTCTTGAATAAAATATTTGAATTGATTTCGACCCAAGTGATGAAGTTGGAATTCACAAAATCTTGAACTCAAAATTTATTTACTTATTTGTCCAAAATTGACCTCGTACCCTTCAATTCCCGAACTTTGTTGAAACTTTTCTCTTCCTATTTGTTTGATCAAAACAAATAATTTTGTCATATCAAACATAATTAAAATGTTTATTTTTAAATAATAATAGCAATAAAATAAAATAAAATACAATAAAAATAAAATAATCTATGAATAAAATGTAGCAAAATCCATATAAAATGATTCTTAATTTAAAAGTATTAGCTTCCAACTTTTATTTTTCGTAGCTAAGTGTCATTTTCTTTTATATATATATATATATATATATATATATACCCAAATGTCATGGTCCACCGGCTTCATGTCGATCGGGATCACAAACCAGCGGAATGAGGTTATTGCAGAACAAGTAGATGGACTGCTAAAGGCAAAGTTCATTAAGGAGGTACACTACCCTAAATGGCTGTCCAACGTTGTTTTGGTAAAAAAGCCAAATGGAAAGTGGAAGACATGCATTGACTTCACTGATCTCAACAAGGCGTGTCCTAAAGACAACTTTCCCTTGCCTCGCATAGACCAACTAATGGATGCGACGGCGGGGCACGAGCTGTTGACTTTCATGAACGCCTATTCCGGGTACAAAAAATTAGGATGCATCCGGAAAATCAGGAGAATACGTCCTTTATCACTAGTCAGAGCTTATATTGTTACAATGTAATGCCTTTTGGCCTGAAGAATGCGGGTGCAACCTATCAGGGATTGGTCAACAAAATGTTTGCCTACCTGATTGGTAGAAACATGGAAGTCTACGTGGAGGACATGCTGGTAAAAAGTAAGCAAGTAGAAGGAAATCAGCATGATCTGATGGAGGACTTTGACACCCTGCGACAATACAAGATGTAACTTAATCCGACCAAGTGCGCCTTTGGTGTCCGTTCGGGAAAATTCCTTGGATTTCTTTTACACCAGAGAGGAATTGAGGCGAACTCGAAAAAGATTCGGGCTGTACTAGAGTTAGAACTGCCTCAGACGCTGAAACAACTACAGAGCCTGAACAGGAAAGTAGCTGCCCTGAGCTGCTTCATAAGCCAAGCTACAGATAAGTGCGAACCTTTCTTTAAAATTTTAAAGAACAAGGGGAAGTTCGAATAGACCCCAGAATGTGGGAAAACCCTGGATGAACTTAAAGCCTACTTGGGCGTTGCACCCCTCTTGTCCAAGCCTTTTCTAGGAGATGAGCTTTTCCTCTACTTTGCCACGTCAGAAAGAGCGGTAAGCTCCGTCTTGATATAGGAAAGCGACGGGTGCCAACGACCGGTGTATGATACTAGTAAGGCTATGGTGGAGGCGGAAACCCGTTATCCATAAGTTGAAAAACTGGCCTTCACACTGGTAACATCGGCTAGGCGATTACGTCCCTATTTCCAAGCCCACAGGATAGTTGTGCTGACCAACTTTCCTTTACAACAAGTCCTGCAAAAACTGGAAACCGCTGGGAGGTTGATGAAATGGGAAGTGGAACTCAATGTATAACATACACAACCAAGCAAAACCCTCTGTTAAAGGGTAGGCGATAGCCGACTTTGTCGTTGAACTCACCCTACCGTTGGAAAAGTTAGAAGAAATCCGAGTCCTTGAGAATTCGAGGATGTGGATGCTTCATGTTGATGGGTTCTCCAACAACAAAGGGTGTGGAGATGGTTTGCTATTGGAGTCGCCTGAAGGGGACCGGTTTGAGTATGTCCTCAGGTTCAATTTTCAGGCATCCAATAACGAGGCAGAGTATGAAGCCTTAATCGTCGGACTGCAGATAGCCATGGTGATAGGGTCCAAAAGGCTCACCATCATGAGCGACTCTCAGTTGATTGTTAGCCAAGCTTCGGGGGCGTACCAAGCAAAGGAAAAGCGAATGATGGCATACCTAGAAAAAGTCAAGTATTTTTGACATTATTCGTAGAGGTACAAATCCAACAGGTACTTAGGTCCCAAAATGCTAATGCTGATGCTTTGGCAAAGTTAGCAGCCGCCTACGAGGTAGCCAGGATCGTGTAAGTAGAAATCATGGACAAGCTTAGCATCACCACCGAGCTACTACATGAAATCAGCAAGGCAGCGCCGATTTCGCCTCGGACATGGATGACCCCCTTCCTTGAATACTTTAGGGAGGAGAGATTGCCAGATGATAAAAAAGACGCCCGACGACTTAAGTTCAAAGCTTCCAAGTATGTGGTGCAAGGGGGTAAGTTGTATAGGAGGGGGTACTCTTTACCTCTCCTCAGGTGCTTAGACCCTAGCAAGGCCACTTACGCAATGCAGGAAATGCATGGGGGTGTCTAAGGCAACCATGAAGGGGCAAGGTCCTTGGCCAAGAAGTTGGTCAGGCAAGGCTATTTTTGGCCGACCATGGCCGAAGATTCCAATAAGTATACTCGGGCCTGCGACAAGTGCCAAAGGTTCGCTACCGTCTAGAGGCAGCCGCTCGAGGTCCTAACTAACATGATGAGACCATGGCCGTCACTGAAAAGAAAGTGACGGAGTTCATCTGGAGGTGCATAGTATGCCGATTTGGGATACCCCTAACCCTCGTCAGTGACAACAGAAAGCAGTTCGACAATCAAGCTTTCCAACAACTTTTCTCTGAGTTGAAGATTCAGCATAACTTCTCATCGCCAGCTCACCAACAAGCCAATAGGCAGATGGAGGCCGTAAAAAAGATCATAAAAAAGAATCTAAAGACCAAGCTCGAAAGCTTGAAGGGGTCTTGGGCGGAAGAACTCCCACTAGTGTTATAGGCGTACCGTACTACACCCAGGACATCAACAGGAGAAACGCCCTACCTGCTAGCCCTTGGAGTGGAAGCAGTAATTGCGGTCGAGATAAGACTTCCATCCTCGCGCGTAGAGTCTTTTGATCCCATTCAAATAACCAGCAACTACGAATGGGTCTGGATGTCCAGGAAGAAATAAGGGA
Organism: Cyclanthera cordifolia; assembly: GCA_037832605.1. Taxonomy (NCBI): domain Eukaryota; kingdom Viridiplantae; phylum Streptophyta; class Magnoliopsida; order Cucurbitales; family Cucurbitaceae; genus Cyclanthera; species Cyclanthera cordifolia. Next base: position 4,631 of record JBBMEG010000164.1, read on the forward strand.
CACAACACACATAAGGGTGCGCGTGGTACAATGGTCGAATTCCCAAGTTCTACAAATCTCGAGTCAAGGCAAAACGCTTCCAAATTGGCGACTTAGTGCTGAGAAGAGTGATGCCAAACACCAAAGAACTCAACAGTAGAGTCATGAGTCCAAATTAGGAAAGATCATACAAGGTCGCCAAAGTGGCCCGCCCAGACACCTACTATCTCGAGAACATGGACGGGAATAAAATCCTCCATCCTTGGAACGTCGAACACTTGAAAAAGTACTTTCAGTAGAGTGTAATTCAAGTTGTTAATGAATAAAAATGTTATTTTCTCTTTCTTTCCATCTTAATTTAAGCTCAACGATTTTTTTTTCAAGATTCATTATGCTATTTTTTATTTCAAACAATCGGACGTTGAATTTGTTAAAAAAATTTAATTTTAAAAAATAACTTTAAATTAATAAAAATCAAGTATATTTAAATTATAACACATTCTATAAAATATAAAATATTCAACTAGATATGGTAAATCTTAAATCTAAATAATTTATTTTTTAATTATGTTGAAATAATTATTAATTATTATTTATGAATTCTAATTTTTTTTAGGATTTTATTTAATCGTGAGAGATCGTGTGATTGTGTATACTTTTTGATGCCGAAAAATGATCAACGGATATCCATAGTAAGAATTTGTTTATCTGATGACGAAAAGGCCTGCAAAAAAGTGAAAATTAGGATACACCGGTGCGGTGCTCCGATGCCTAAGTCAGTAATGAAATTTAGTAGGATAATTTAGAACTTTAAGAATGGCTTAAGAATACTTAGCTTAGGATCCGTCCTTTGAACTGGAAAATGACTTGACTCATATAGTAGTCGGTCTCGTAATCGCTGCATCTCACTTATGACGATATAATTGCTAGCCGTTAGAAACGTCCATTATTAAGTCGGGTATGAATACCAGCATAACTCCTGACTGTTACCCTTTGGAGGTGTAACCGTCTTGACTCTGGAGTTACTTGGACTCGGTCGATTCCTTGGAGGGTCTTGACCTTCATGGCCAGCCACTCGGACTGACCTACTCGTTGTAACGGGCGATGCCACGGGGTGCAGCGCCTTCATACGTTACGTGGACTCGGTCGACTCTTTAAAGAGTCCTGACCTCCACAACCAGCCCACTCGAACTAACCTACTCGTTGCAACGGGCGATGCCACGGAGAGTTGTGCCTCCATACGTTACTTGGACTCGATCGACTCTTTGGAGAGTCCTGACCTCCACGGCCAGCCCACTCGGACTGACCTACTCATTGTAACGGGCGACGCCATGCGGTGCAGCGCCTCCATACGTTACTTGGACTCGGTCGACTCTTCGAAGAGTCATGACCTCCGCGGCCAGTCCACTCGGACTGACCTACTCATTGTAACGGGTGACGCCATAGGATGCAACACCTCCATACGTTACTAAAAGACTCGATCGACTCTTCGAAGAGTCATGACCTTCACGGCCAGTCCACTAAGACTAACCTTCTCGTTACCAGACCCGAGAAGGGTGAGGCTACAAGGGCTGACCTCGGGGGGTCAAGGGCTTCCTTGGCCGACTCTCAAGGGAGCCGGACCTGCTTGGCCGATCTCCGGGGGGTCGGAAATGGCGTGGCCAACTCTCAGTGGGTCAGAAAAAGACTTGGCTGACCATTGGGGGTCGGTAAAGGGCGTGGCCGACCCTCAAGGGGTCGACAAAGGACGTCACCAACCCCCGGAGGTTGCAATGGCGTGGCCAACCCCCGGGGTATCGGCATGGACTTGGCCGACCACCTGAGGTCAAGGCCTCCATTTGGCTGACCCCCTGGGGGTTGGCGTTAACCTGTTTGTCCTCGAAGTGGGTCATAACCTCTTCCGAGTTTTTCAAGATATTTTAGCCTACAACATTACCCACTCTTCATTTTTCGGACTGACTTTCTTTTTGGAATTTGAAGAGTAATTCGTTGTTTGAATGTTCTCTTTTTAGAGTGTCGTCTTTTTAGGCATTCTTTTTTAGCAATTTGGCCAAGTAGGCTCCCTTTGCAGAGACTCACTACCTTTGGCTCTTTTCGGCCAAGTAGTCTTCTTTTTTCAGAGACTTGCCACCCCTAAGCACCTTTTCGAAATTTCTGCCAAGTAGGTTCTTTTTTCAAAGACTCACTACACTTCGACGCCTTTTCAAAATTTAGGCTACGTAGGCCCTCTCTTTGGAGACTTATCTTTTTTTTAGCACTTCTTTGACTTGAAGGTTCCTTAGGCTCTCTTGGCAGGGACTTGCCTATTTTCAAGTGCCTTTCGAAACTCATAGGTTACTTAGGCTCTTTTTGTAAAATTCTTGCCCATTTACCTTCCTTTCGAAATTTTTAGGCTACTTTTAGGCAATTTTTATAAAAGTCTCGCCTGTTAAACTATTTTTTTGAATTTCGCTGAGTACTTAGGCTCTCTTTGCTAGAGACTTGCATTTTTCCTAACTTCGCTATTCGTAGATTACTAGTTACTTTGGCTGTCATGGACCCTTCATTCGATTATGAGATCGAGTCCAACCACCTTAGCTTTCTCTTTTCAAAAGAGGACTTGGCAAAAAGTCTTGGTAGTCATAGGTGGCTTCCAACACTTAGACCGTGTTCTTCGGAGTCCACAACCTGCTAGGTACACTAACTTCGAATGCTTCTTTAGTGGTCGGGATCTCCTTTCTTTGCTGCTTTTCGGCTCCCACCAATGGTATGGTGGACCTTACTTTGGAGGACTTCCCGCTTCCTTGTAGTTTTTGGAGGGCAGGTCTTTATGCGCCTTGCTTCAACTTCTTGATAGCTTCGAAAGGACTTGGCCAAAGCTCGTGAGGCTCAGGGTGTTACTGATGTTGCCTTGGCTGACTTTTGGATTTCCGCTTAGGCGGTCCAAAGTCTTGTCGCTTGAACTTACAAGGAAGACTCGTCTATCCTCGCTCGGCTTTGTCAGGAGTTTGACTTCTACTAAAGTGAAGTTGTAGGATGCCTCGCGCTTAATCAATTTAGATGAAAGGCTTTCCTACCTTGGTAACATTGGAAAATAACTTTGACGTGGCTACTACCGGTTGGGCGCTAGATCGAGTTAAAGAACGAGTTACCCATGGTACCCTCTTGTCTTTTTTCAAGTCTTTTTGCATCACCACAGCAGCAAAGGTCGCTAACCCTTCTTTGCCGGCCTTCGAGTCTAGACTTCCTGGTGTTCCAGTGCAGGTTGCTCATGACTTTCGCCTCTCCCAAGGTGCGTCTGAGAATGACCTCCTGGGTCAGGCTCTTCCAGCTAGGATCGAATTTGTCCAAGTCGGACTCAGTAGGCCTAGTTTCAGCGAGTGCTGCACTGGATGACTTTATTACTTTTGATGTACTCCTCTTCTTTATAGCCACATCCTTTATCTAAGTATTTAGGCTGACTTGTTACCTTTTTATTTGCAGTCCTTCACGCACTTCATCTCAGCTTCCCGTCACCTTTCTGAGAACTTACGTCACACCCTCTCTTCTTTGTCCACTAGCTCTAATAAGCTTAAGTTGGAGCCAACACAGGCTCGAGAAGCTCAGGGAACTACGAAAGCTGTCTTACTCGACTTTCAGACTTCTGCCGAAGCGAACCAAAGTCTTGCTGTCCACACATGCCTAGGGACTTGTCCACAATCGCTCGCCTTCCCTGAGAATTGGCTTCTGCTGAAGGGAAGCTGAAGAACGCCTCTTACTTGGCTAACTTTGTGAAGGGCTCTCCTGCCTTCGTGATTTTGAAGAACAACGCCGGCAAGGCTGCCATCGGCTGGGCACTAGACCGAATCTAAGAGGGAGTTAGCTATGTCAACCTTCTCCTCTCTTTCGATCTCTTTATTCCAACACTACGGAAAGAGTTGCCGACCCTTCCCTACTAGCCTTCGAGTCTGAACTCCCAAGTGATCCAGCCCAAGACGCTTGCTACGACTCCTGCATCTTCTAAGGCGTGCCCGAAAGAAGTCAGGCTCTTCCAGCTAGGACAACACCTGCCCAAGTCGGACCCAATAGACCAACTTCTAGTAGGCGCAGCTATCAGGAGGCCTTGATGACTTTTACGTTGCTTTCCTTTTTACTTGAAGCATTTTACTTTGCAATCTTTACTTTTTCTTCTAGGTCGTAACCCAGGAACTTTTGACTTTGAATGAAATAACTATATTTTTTCTACTTCTCTATCTTATATACCCCAAATTTAAGTTTATGAAAATAGAATCAATATACTTAAATTAAGATAGAAAGAAAGAGAAAACAACATTTTTATTCAATAACAACTTGAATTACAATCTACTTAAAGTACTCTTTCAAGTGTTCGGCGTTCCAAGATTTGAAGATTTTATTCCCGTCCATGTTCTCGAGATAGTAGGTGTCTGGGCGCGCCATTTTGGCGACCTTGTATGGTCTTTCCTAATTTGGCCCCATGACTCTACTATTAAGTTCCTTGGTGGTTGGCATCACTCTTCTCAGCACTAAGTCGCCAATTTGGAAGCATTTTACCTTAAAAGACTCTATGCGCGAGGATAGAAGTCTTATCTCGACTGGAATTACAGCTTCCACTCCAAAGGCTAGCGAGTAAGGGGTTTCGCTTGTTGATGTCCTGAGTGTAGTACGGTACGCTCATAACACTTGTGGGAGTTATTCCGCCCAAGACCCTTTCAAGCTTTCGAGCTTGGTCTTTAGATTCTTCTTGATGATCCTTTTTACTGCCTTCACCTGCCTATTGACTTGTGGGTGACCTGGCGATGAGAAGTTATGCTGAATCCCTAACTTAGAGCAGAATTGTTGGAAAGCTTGGTTGTCGAACTGCTTTCGATTATCAGTGACGAGGGTTCGGGGTATCCCAAACCGGCATGCTATGGACCTCAAGATGAACTCCGTCACCTTCTTTTCGGTGATAGTTGCCAAGGCATCGGCTTCGACCCACTTGGTGAAGTAATCCACCGCTACCAGTGCGAACTTGACTTAGCCTCGCCCAACTGGTAGGGGTCTTATAAGGTGTACCCCTCATTGTGCAAACGGCCATGGTCTCATCATGCTAGTTAGGACCTCGGGCGGCTGCCTCTAGATAGTAGCGAACCTTTGGCACTTGTCGCAGACCCGAGTACTTCTTGGAATCTTTGGCCATGGTCGGCCAGAAAAAGCCTTGCTTGACCAACTTCTTGGCCAAGGACCTTGCCCCTTCATGATTGCCACAGAAGCCCTCATGCACTTCCTGCATTGCGTAAGTGGCCTCGCTAGGGTCTAAGCACCTGAGGAGAGGTAAAGAGTACCTCCTCCTATACAGCTTACCCCCTTGCACCACATACTTGGAAGCTTTGAACTTAAGTTGTCGGGCGTCCTCTTTGTCATCTGGCTATTTCTCCTCCCCTAAGTATTCAAGGAAGGGGGTCATCAATGTTCGAGGCAAAATTGGTGCTGCCTCGCTGTATTCATGTAGTAGCTCGGT
>JBBMEG010000165.1:0-10083 GCA_037832605.1 Cyclanthera cordifolia
TTCATTTTTTCAAAAAAAAATTATTTATATCATTGATATCATTCAACTAATTTGGATTAATAGCCAATTCAATTTTCCTATAAAATTAACTTGAATTGTTTTGCGGAAAATTGTTATAGGCGACAGTTTTTACCAAAGACGTTATTTTTGTAGCAAAATTCCAAATTCGTTGAAACCGTATTCTTTTATTCCAATTATAACCTTTCCTTATAAATGCAAATTTCTTTTTCTTCTCCTACCATTTCTTTTATATGCTTCTTTTTTTTTTTATGAATTTCTTTGTGCATGAAAACTCACCATTGCCTTCGGGCTCCTTCCCCGACTTTGGTTCTTTCTTAAAATCAATATTCTCGATCATAACTTGTTGAAGTCAGTCATAGAAATCATTCAAAGTTTTAGAGACAAAACCAATCACGTAAGACGTTGAAACCACTGAACGACAATGCCAAAACAATCGTGACGTATGTCGAAAATTGAGGGAGGTCAAGTTTACTAGGTTTCTGAAACTGGACTTCGAATTCGGCTCAATCCCTCTAATATGGTGCCTTCTCCCTATTCATATTTCTTCTTCGCAAACAAACTCATCACCGTAACATGTTTTTTGACTTTGAATCGTCCTATTCAATTCAAATCCATCATCCATGAGACTTTGATTCTCATTTTCTAGAGGCGATTTTCCTGATTCGGTGGCTGGAAAGAGGTTAGACAACGAAGAAGAAACATATCTCCATCTATTCAAGCGAAAAAAACCTTGAAACTCATTTCTTCATTTCCAGATCTACGAAGTTATAGATCTTCGTTCATGAAATCGAGACAAAATCTATGTTCATGAAGAAGAGTGTTTTCCAACAAGGTTCTCACTAGTCGTTTTCTATCATCAGCCTCCACCGGTACTAGTGTGCTACGTGCATTGATTGAAAACTAACAACGAACTGATTGAAGGCTATCAACGTGCTAATTGAAGACTATCAACTGAATTACTGTTTTAAGGCTATCAATTGAACTATTTATTGAAGGATGTCAGTTGAACTACTTATTGAAGATTGCCCTTCATGTGGAATGGGGTGATGGATCATGTTTGATAAATGAAGAGATTCACCCGATAATGGAGCCCATCGAGAATATGACTTACGAGAAAACCAAGACTAATAAATGTCAAAATGATAGAAATGAGAGTGATAAACTAAAAACCAAAATGATAGAAATATGACTTATAGTGAGCTAACAAAATTGTGACAGAAAGCTTTTTGTTTTTCAACACGGTTCACTTTTATGATATATGTGTAATTATTTACAAAATTTGTTATTCATGGTATTTCTTAAAAAAAATTATTATTATTATACATATGAAAAAAAGTTAGATTAAAATTGGATTATTAAAAGTTGAGTATCAAATTAAAAATAATAAGAAATTATAAGTTAAATTAAACTTTTGAAATGTATGACCGAAAAATAGAATAATTTAAAATTTATTATTATTATTAGTATACACCTTATAGATGAAGACAGCTCTAATGCATAAACAAATATTTTAAACAGTATTCACATTAGCACTTCACATTAATAAAAACTTTGAATTATCTAGACTATCAATATAGCTTAAGCTGCAGCGTTAAATTATAAACAAAATTGTAACTTGGATAACAATTGACCAATCAAAATGTTATGGGTGGAATATTTTTCAAAACATCAAAATAAAGTTAGGACCCCCCACAGCTTAGCCAAAGGCAAGTTCGACTCCTAAGGTAGAGCCAAGGAAGACCAGACTTTCGGGTGTCGGTCAAAGTTATGTTCGTTCCCCAAAGGGGTTACCAAAAAGACAAGGACCTCCCGAAGGTCGGCCAAATTAACTTATGACCTTCGATGGGTAGACCAAATTAAGTTATGATCATTAAGGGATCTGCCAAAGAGCCATAACCCCTCAGCAGTCGGTCAAGGCAAGATCTGATCCCTAGAGGTAGGCCAAGGAACACACAAGGCTATTGCACCTATAACTAGATTCACCTAAAAGGCTGGAGAGGAGGAAAGATAACGGTTGGGAATTATCAACCCATTTATCACAAACTTTATGGCAGAAACGTTACAGCCGTTATAGAATTTCATAAAGCGCGACAATGAATGGGACCACGACAGTTGCCAGTTTGATCACTATAAAAGTATAAAAAATCCTTATTTTAATACCAGCTGAATTAAGCTCTCCTCTTTAAGTTATTCCTTATCTAACAATCTCTCTGTAGATTCAGTTTCCCTTTATGAATACCTATCCCTTATGTCTTGTGATACTCTTTTAGCTTAAGCATTGGAGGATCTGTGTGTGACGAACCATCTTTCCAAAGCAAGCCATAAAAGTATTTGTTGTGTTTTCCCTAAGTTCTTTCATGAAATTATGAATTTGTTAAGATGCTGTGACTTTAACAATTAAAATGTATATTATTTTAAAGAAAATGGGATTGAAATTGGAGTTATAAGAAAATTTGTGGTCAAATTTTTAAGCTTTGGGTCAATTTCTTCATGATAGAAGTTGGAAGGCAATTTTGCAATTAAGAAAAACTTAAAGCCCTAATTTTTCCCTAATTTCCTTTCCCTCTAGCTCTTTTGCAATTTCTTCCAAGAAAATAGCCGTTCACCTTGGTTCCTCTCTCCAATTTCCTTCTCTCTTCATCGTCTTCTTCGTCGTTTGCCCCTCTTTATCGCCAGTTTCAATCGACGTCTCCATTTCCTTCGATTTCTTCTTCATTTTCAGCTTTCCTCTTCTTCTTCATCTTGCTCGGTGTCCTCTTTGTTCGAATTCCATTAGGGTTTCGTTTTCTCTCTCATAAAACTCTCCAACGTCGTCTTTGTATGGCTCTTCTTTGATCGTCGATGACCATTGTTTCTGGCCACAACTTTACGATTTCGTGAGTTCTCTGCAGTTTCTTTGTTTAGGTTAGGATAGGGCGATTAGCTTGCTTTCTTCAAGAATATTTACAAGTAGTTCTTGGTTCGGTTTAAAATGTTGGTTCGATAGGGTTGGTGGTTTTGTCTCCTTGATTCAAAAATCTCACTTCGGTCTTCGTTGGGTTCATCAGTCGTTAGTTGCATGAGGTGTCTTGTCGATTAATAGACATTGCCTCCGAATTGTCATCTCGGTCTTGAGCTTCTAGAGTGGTTTTAGAGTTGTTGCGAGCTTTAGAATTGAGCTTTGAAGGTTGACGTGGAGCAATCGAGTCGGTAGTCAGGCTCGCTGTTGAGTTGAGTTTGTGGACACTGGTGCTTTGTGTTTTCTTAAGAGGATAAAAGTTAGTTTTGGCTTGGAAGTTGTATTAGGTCAAGGCTAGTTTTCAAGGTGTTTCTAGCTCTATTTGTAAGAGATTTTGTTGTAATATTATTGATATGGTTGGATTCTCGTTTCTTATTGGACCTGTTCATGTGTTTGAAGTTTGAAAAGAATCGAGCTTGCTTGGTAAAGTGGTTGATTGCTTAAAAGCTCTAGATCTTACTTTGGACCCAATCTACTAGACGGGATTAGTTTAACTGCTTGGCATTATTGGCCTTTAGTCGTACAAGTTGTTCTTATGTAGTCGGGGTTGTTGTGTAAGGGATTCTTCTCGGCTTATTTGTTCACTTGATCTTGAAATTGTTTGATTTATATGTTTAATTGTAGGTTCATAGGGGACGTATCTCGACTGCTGACCTTGGACTCAAGCCTTATCTTAGTCGGTTCTAGTTAAACCAAGAGTAAGAAACTTTGTCGAGTTTGTTGCATTGCTTGCGTGTGTAATTACTTGATACTAAATGCATGTTGAGTAAGTTCTAAGTCTAGAAGCATGCTTATATCTTGAAATGCCTTGAATGAAATCGTATATTATGGTACGTATGCTGGATATTCAAGAAACTTGTTGCATGTTTATCTTATTTGCCTCATTGGGATTATAGGATATGTCTTGAAAAATATGTACTAATAGTTCTTAGAAGGTTTTATATGTATTCTTGCATGATCACAATCGTAACTGAAAAAATCTTGCCTAGATGTATGTACAATCATGTTATTGACTGTTTAGCTAAATTATGGGATGCTTGTATATGCATGAACTGTACTCTAGCTCTTAAATAGGCAATGAGCTATTTACTTGGATGCTTCGTATGTTTGATGGCAGTTCGTGTATCTTTGAATTGCATGCCTTATTGCTTAATGTATTAAACCATGTCTTGTATGGATACTTAACCTAGCATGCATTTGTGTTGTCATGTACATGTATACTGTTATCAGGAAAACATTTATGTGTGAATGCCTAGAAGCGTTTCTATTTGAGATGGTTCACTAGATCATAGGACCTGTCGCATGCATAATGTTTTGTTGTGAGTGTTGAGTCACATTTCTTAATAGAGTGAGCATGCAAGTCAGATGTCCTGTACGTGTCTCATCTCCGTCATACGGTGGTTGCAATAGATCATACAGTCTATTGTTTGCATGACACATCAGAATGCGACCCATATGGGTGTAGGGCTGGACTAGCCAACGTCATCTAACAGATAGAGGTTATTGTTGTAAGAGGCTTTACACGTTAATTAATAAGGTGATGATCGCTACATCGACTCGAAGTGTGGTGAGACTGACCATAGGGTTGATAATCTGCAGTCAGGAACATGACATAGGCTGGGAACCTGGTCGTCTATATGTGTAACCTAGCTGAGTGGTCTATGATGTGTATGATGCGATAGTGGGAATCTGGCATCGGTTGGTTATCCTTTATCGCAAGAGCTAGAGTGGAAACTTACTAAGTAGTGAGTTTTCGAATTTGCGAAGGCATAAATGAGCGACGTGCTAGTAGGTTGGACCACTTAGGCTAGGCACCATGCGTGGAACCTGATGTATTCGGGTCAACCCCACCATGTCGAAAGGACCTGGGCAGCCCGGGCGACTCCAGTAGTTAGCCCTTGCACCTAGGCACTCTGCCTTACCTGGGAGAGTTCGCGTAATGACTTTTTAGGTCTCATGAAATCTACTAGTGAAACTTATCCACGGTTATTCTCAATGGCCATCGGGCTAGGCGACGCTTGTACTTGAGAGTTAGGACTTGTTCCCTTTCATTTGTGCATGTTATTTATGACTTATGTTCATGTTGCTTTGCTTCTATATGCTATGTGTACCCCGTGCTGGATTTCTTACTGAGTTTTCATAGACTCATCTTTTGTTTTATGTTGGGTTGTGGATTCGAACACTAGTTGCAGTACGTATCAGGATGCATGGTCGAGACAGTTGAGGATAGACCGAAGGGATGTGTCCGCTATTTCTAGTCCTTGTGTCACTTTGTTTATCGTTGTTTTGCATATTGTTCAACATAATCTATTTGTAATTGTACGAGACTTGAAATGTTTTAGTTTTAAAACCGAGATCTTGGGATTTATATTATGTTTAACTGCTTGGATAGGATAAATGATTTGATTTGATTTTGCAGGGTTTTTTTAAAAGCATTTCGAAATATCCAAGTTCTGTTTTACTGATTTTGCAGGTATGGTTTCCTCATATTTTAGAGGAAATTCTACCAAAATTTTGTTTATAATTTTCATGCATTAGTAACCTCAGTGGCATAACCTAACGGTTATGGACCAAGGTGTTAGATTGTGGCTCACACCATATTGGCGTGCTTACCTTTTTGTCATATGCAAGCATCTCGTTCTCAGCAATGTAAATATTATCGTTGATCCCAAAGGACCTTTTTTCGATATCAACACAAAATATGATTAAATCATTTAAACTTCAATATGCCAATAATAGTATTAGTGTTTACCCAACGACCAAGACAAGTGATCTTGGGTTCGAATCCCCTACCTCTAAACTAAACAAAACTCCTCAACATCATTTGAATGGTAGCTTAAATGCATACCCTTATATAATATATGTATGAAAACTGTTAATTTGTGAATCACATTTCACTTTTTACCGTAGGTTAAATTATATTTACCTTGGGGTAAAGTTTGGTTAGGGTTTTCCTAACAATTGGGAGTGTGAGATTTTGTAGAGCACTATATAAGGTCATATTAGTGTTTCTTATTTTTTTTGAGTGAGAGAGAATTAGATGGTCACCATTTGTGTCTGTTTGAAGTTTCACTTTGATATTGACAATTTTGAATGTGAATCATCTCAAGGTATGTCGTTCTCTCATCTCCATCATTCTTATTTGTTTGTGCTGAGATTTTTCTAGGACCTATTCTTAGCATACAATAGTTCTTCATACAATAACTAGCCAAATTTGAGGTTTTATATCACTTTTAGTTGGCTGAAATTTTTTTGACAGCATTCATTTAACATAAATTATCAACTATAAACACTATAGAGGGGGAGAAAAATGGCACAAGAATTTTACGTGGTTTTGCCATAAGGCCTACATCCACGTCGACTAAGTTTTTGGTTTAGGCGAGACAATATTATAAGAGGAATACTTTCAACAACAAAGTTACAAACAATCAACAATGAGCTATGAAATTAAATTAATCCTAAAGTGAATAATAAAACAAATTAGATTGAGGATAGAAATTATAACCTATTATACACTGATTTCTTCAAGAGTCTCGCCAAGAATTTGCCTTCGAGGACTCTTTAATCTCCAAGAAATCACTCTAAGAAAAGATCAACAAACTTACACGCCAATGACTCAACGCCGATAATGCATCAAAATCCAAGCGCTTGGTTATGCGGCTGCTTCCTTAAGCGAATCTTCAACACTTTCTCTTTCTTTCTTGTGTATTTACCAAAGCCTCAATTGAAATGACTCACTCTATTTAGTTTCCAAATTGTAAACACCAAAAGTTTAATTCTAAATCAATGAACTAATGCCCTATTTATAAGATTTAAACAAGCGGTTCACGTGGATTTAATAAAACTAAGTGCAACTAATCATTTAATTAGTTAATGATTCTTTTAATTAATCTTGACTTAAAATTTATTTAATTAACCTAAATACATTTTAATTCAATTAAGCAAATTAACATTTATTTAAGTTGTTATATTTAAAGTTTAGGCCGAACAAAATTATAACAGTTTGTTTGTTCATCTCATTTGATATTCCGCTCTTGTCTAGAATTTGAGAGAAATCCAATCAGATTTCTCAACAATTTGGTATAAGAGCATTCAATTAATGCTTCTGTTGTGATTTGTTATTATTTATTTTGCCATGATTTGAAATTTTGAATCGATCTTATGCATAACCGGTAGGAAGATTGAATTCTTTTACTGTGATTGCAATTTGGTGAAATATGCATGTATATATGAATTTGGTGAAATCGGCATTATGTGGTTTATTTTTAAAATTGAGAAAATCAATTTTACAACAATTGGATTTCACATAAATTGGATTATGTAATTGGTTTAATTGCAGCGTGAGAATTAGTAATTCTAACATAGAGTTAGTATTAATTGGAATTTCAATGGTATACACTTGAGCTGCTATTTCAATTTAAGCTGCAATTTTGTGAAATTTGTGACTTTTGAGCGGCTATTTATTCAAATTTAATTCCATTTGAGATTTTGATAAAAAATTTGGTGAATTTTAGATGACATAATTTTGTGATATGCTTTGTAACTTTGGTATATTATGATTGGTTGAAGTTGATAAATTTGGAGCCATTTTAGATGAAAAAATTTGTGAAGATTTTGACAATTTTGAATTGGATAAATTTGATGGCCGATGAGATTTTAGCCTTTGAAAACTTGAGATTATGGTTATTTTGGTTCACTTCAACAAATTTGTGGCGATTTAGCCAATTTTTGAGAGAAGCTTGATTCTCTTACATCTGTTATTCGAAAATTACAAAGAAGTTTTAGGCAATCATTAAGTATAGCAAATCAATAATCATTGACTATTTGAGATTTAGGAAATTGAGATGAAAATTAAGAAGAAGGATTATGAGACCCAGTTTGTCAAGAGTTGTTCTTGTAAGAGTCAATTTGAAAATTTTGGATGTTGGAATTTGGCATTTGTCAGTCTTTCGGCTGTTTGGAATTTTGAGACTCCCTTAGAAATTTGTTATTTGTGAGCTTGTTGGCTGTGTTTGGTTGTTTGTGATTGAGTCCAACCTAGAGGGTAATGTATATTCTCGTTTTGATGCAAATTTGTTTGCTTGTGGTTACATTCAAGAAGAGGGGATAAATGTTCTTTGTCCATTTGTGTTCTTGCATGGAACCTCATTTGAGGACTTTAGTTGCATACAGTCATTGTGGCAGGTTTATAAGCATTTGGACTCTTGTTTGATATGGAAGAGACTTGTTGTATTTGGGATTATTATGTGCACTTTGAGTGTTTGTCATTATGATGTTGCACAATTGGTGAGTTTGGTTTAGCAGCGACATGGAAATTTGGGTTGACATATTGTGATACAGCGTTTTTTAGCATTCGTGTTTGTTAAAGACTTAGTCTTTGTAGGTCTTTTTTATAAGAATGCATTTTTTTGAAGAGTCAGTTTGTACCGATTATGTTGACTCAGTTTTGTGATGTTTATGTCGAATGGAGATGTTTTCTCTTATTTGGTTTAGTTCCATGTTATTTGGCAACATTGTGTTTGAAATCTTTGTTACTGTGATTTCATTGTTTCAGAAACATTGTATGTGAGAACATATTTTGGTTATCGTTGGTGGACTTAGTTCATCATTCTGCTAATTCTGCCCAAATTCTGAGGTTTTGAAGGCCGTTTTGATTTGCTCATGATAAGCAAAAGTTCTGATTCAAGTTTGTCTGGCGTTGTGATATTTTGTTACTCTACTTGAGTAAGTTTTGATCCAGGTCAGTCTGGGAATGAGATGTATTTTGTTGCCATTATGATATGTTTTTCAAGAGAGGAGTTTGTTAATTTTGAATCACATTTCACTTTTTATCGTAGGTTACATTGTATTTACCTTCGATAAAGTTTGGTTAGGGTTTTCCTAACAATTGGGAGTGTGAGATTTTGTAGACCACTATATAAGCCATATTGGAGGTTCTTATTCTTTGAGTGAGAGAATTAGATGGCCACCATTCACTACAAGAAAATAGCATTTCGGCGACGCGAGAATCCGCGATAGAGAAAAAATATGTTGCATTTGACTAGTAAATGCGACAAAAACCCAAATCGTAGCATTTGCCTCACGTTAATGCGACATAGTAGGTGATGTGTCGCTTATCTAAGCAAAATGGCGACAAAAGAAAAATATGTGTCGGCTTCTGCTAAGGAAAAGACGACAAAATGTTGACTTTGTCGCCTTTAGTTAAAAGAAAAAAGTTTGAAATTGAGCAAAGGCGACAGAGTCGCACTCTATCACCTTTGCCTGATATTTTCCCCCAAAACCAATTTTGGGCGTATAAAAATTATTGGACTTCGGCGACAAAACTGGTACTTTGTCGCCGAAGCCCAACCGTTTATTATTTTTTAAAGAGCAAAGGCGACAGAGTAGCGGTTCTATCGTCTTTGCCTGATATTTTCCCCCCAAAACCAATTTAGGGTGGAAAAATGATTGGACTTCGGCAACAGAACCGCTACTCTGTCGCCGAAGCCCAACCGTTTATTATTTTTCTAATGGGAAAATGCGACGAAGCTTTATTCTGTCGCATTTGCTGACGATTACAGATTGCATAACTCGTCATTTCCTCTCTATTTCTGCATTTCTTCTCCAAAATTATCCCAAACCCTCTCAAATCTTCCACCCTCATCGTTGCCACTTCCATCGGAAACCGCCGCCGCTCTCTCACTTCTCAACCGCGACCTCTATATCTCTTCAAAAGGTAAGATAATGTGTTTATTTCATTTGAAATTCGTTTGAAACTACTATCTCATTGGTTAAATTCGTTTCAAATTATAGATTATGTGTTTCACTTTGTTAGATTATGAATGAAATTAGTTTCATTACTTAGAAATTATGTTTTTGTTTTTGCTTTAATCTTTAGTTTAGGGTTTTAATTTTTTGTTTTAGGTTTATGAATTAGTTTTTAGTTTTTGTTTCTAATTTTTAGTTTTCGGCTTTAGATTTTTGTTTTTAGTTTTAATTTTGTTTTTAGAATTATGTTTTTGTTTTTAGTTTTTAGAATTAGGTTTTAGGTTTTTGTTTTAGTTTATTTTTTAGAATTAGGTTTT
>JBBMEG010000166.1:0-10081 GCA_037832605.1 Cyclanthera cordifolia
TGCGGCATGTGGAGCAATGTTATCTTGAGCAAACTGTTTAACACTTTCTTTGAACTGCAATAAACATTCACAACTCTCTTAGAAAAGAAAAAAGAAACACCTAAAACATTCAACCGATGCCGAAAAACCGGACATAATTCTCAACCAAAAATGATCTAAAACAGTCCACAAATCAAACAAAAAATTCCTGAACCAAAAATCCACACCACAAACTAATCACACCTACACAGAAAATTCTCCTAACTGAATTAAACAATGAAAATCCTATATAGAAATCCACCGACTACGAAATCAACAACTCGAATACAAATTACACAGAAAGCAAAGGATCGTCAAGAAGCAAGAGAGAAATACCTGCAGTTGAGTGTCGTCAAACAGCAGAGCTGAAGATAAAGAAGCAGAACGTCTACGCTTCCTGAAAATCGAAGCATATGCAGACCTTGCAGCGAAGAGTCTCTGCATCTTGCTTCCACGAAATCGGCTCCAAGAAGAAAGAAGGAGAATTTGAAAGATTATAATTAAGCAAAAACGTGAGTTCAATTTATAATATATTTTGTTAATATTAAAAAAAAATTGTGTAGAATCCAATGCTACATATAGGTAAAATGTAGAAACACCTTACAAATGAGCAAATTAGGAAAGTATTTTTCTTGTTTAAATATTGAAATTTGCAGATAAAACTTATATTTGTAAGAGTTTATATTTTATTTCTCAGTTTTACATTTAATTTTAATAAAATATAAACAAACAAATAATATTTGGTTTTATTTATTTGTATTTTAACTTGTAATTTTTTATCTTAATATTTCATCTTCTTTAAACATTACTATACCAATAGTTATTTACGGGTTAAATTTTCTTTTTTAGATTACAAGGGGATTTTGAACTAGTTATTTTATAGTTTTTGGGTGTACAATGATATTATTGAGCTACGCTCTTTTCGTAATACAATTTATTTTGTATATGGTATGATTTAGTGGGATGAAATTTGCGTAAAGCCACTGTAATTGATAAAGTGCAAACCATTTTTATATTTGGCATAATTTGCAAAATTATGCCTTAAAAATTTGTTTCTATTTAACTTGATTGATTTTTTCTAAATAATAAGAAGTGAATTACCGAAAGGGTAAGTGACATGTTAGTTTAATTGTTTGATAGTACTCCAGTTTACTATAATTTGAAAGTGAGAATTCGTTAAAGTTTTATTCAGTAAACTCTTCGTTTAAGTAGAGTGAGCTTAGTGGATTACACGCTTAAATGCTACCTAACTAATTCTATTAAGAAACTAATAGTATGTAACAAGGTGAGATGCAATACAATGCTAAGACTAGGTATATACTTTGATATTTCCCTCAAGATGGACGCTTATGCAAGTTCGTGACACCCATCTTGATTAAAAACTCATTTAGGTCAACAACCTTTATAGGCTTGGTGAATATATCAGCTAGTTGGAATTTTGACCGGATAAGAATTATGCCTTGGTCGATCTTATCTCGAACAAAATGGAATGTCAATTTCTATGTGTTTCATTATCTCATGGAAAGTTGGATTTGTTGCAATCGCAAAGACAATCATATTATCATAGTATACTAACATGGGGGTTCGAGCAGAGATTCATATATCAATGAGTAGAGACAACAACCACGTCACTTCACTTATAACGACAACGAAGGCACGGTATTAGGCTTCGCTAGAAGATCGAGACAATGTTGCTTGCTTTTTAGTCTTCTAGGATTTAAGGTTATCTCTCAAGAAGATCAGAACCTGTTATGGAAGACACATAACCATGTTATGGACTTCCTAGTATCGATAAAAACTCCTCGATCAGAGTCAACGAACGTCTTAAACTGGAACGAATTGAGAGGTCGAAAGAGGACGTCTTGCCCTACACAAACTTTGAGATATTTTAACAAATATAAGGTATCTACATGATGGTTAGTGCAAGGCTTCGATACAAATTTGGATAGTTTGTGAACCATAAATGAAATATTAGGCTTTGTGATCTGCAAATACAATAATTGACCAATTAAACCTTTGTACTCTAATGTTGCATGTTTTTCTAAGACCTCCCCTGATTGAGATTCAAGTTTGATATTAGGAATCATTAGTTGGCTAACAGGTTTAGAGCCAAGAACTCCATAACCCTCCAAAAATGAAGGGAGTATTTACGTTGAGATACATAAAGACCTTCTTTGGATCGAGATAACTTAAAGCCCAAGAAGTATTTTGCATTTCCTAAACATTTTAGCAAGAAATTGGCTTTCAGCAAGGCTTTCACCACATTTACCTTGTTCATGGATGGACCAGTTAAGAGTATATCTTATACATAAACTAATAAAGATACAAAATATATGCCTTGCCCTTTGGTGAACAAATTGTAATCTACATGAGACGGAGCAAACTCATTTGCTTGTAACACATTAGAGAATTTTACAAACCCTTGGCGAAACGCATGTTTCAATCCATAGATTGACTTATACAACTTGCAAACTAGATGACGAACTGAGGTGTTAAGTTTATCTTGATAATAACTTGTGAGCAAAGCCATATAGACTTCATCAAACAAGTAACCATTGAATAAGACGTTGATAATATCCACTTGGGCTAGATGCCAATTGTAGGATTGCTTGAGCAAGAATCACCTTGAAATATACTATTTTCAGAAGAAAAAGGTATCTAGATAATACACCCCTTATTGAAGGTTGTATACTATATATATAAATATATATATATAACCATTTTCTTTGTACTTAACTTTGTAAACTCACTTAAGACCTATGGCATGATGGCCCTGAGAAAGGAGAACAACACTTTATGTCTTGGTTCTTTCCATTGCTGTTATCTCTTCGTCCATGTGAATTTTCCAATGTGGATAGCGAATTGCTTAATGAAAGAATGGAGGTTCATAAACCAAAGAAACGTTAATTAAAAAATGTTGTTGCTTCAAAGAAAAGGACGTAATACTATTGCTATGTGGGAGATTGCAATGATAATCATTTTAAAAAGGAAGGAGCATGATGAACTCTATTAGATCTACGCACATTTACTTGTTATAAAGTGTGAGTTGTATCAATTTGATGTCTTACAGTAGCATCATCATAAATAACATACTCGACTAAAGGAGTTGTAATGTGACTATTGTCTAAACCATTCAATGTATCAACACTTGAATTCGAAGCAAGAATATTAGAAACAATTGTTTTAAAGGTTGTTCAACAAGACCATATGGAAATACCTAATCAAATGTATCATCCTTGGTGATATTATGGGAATTTTTATCAATATATTCAATTATCTGATGTTCTGAACCTGAAGGCAGTGATTGTTCAGATCTATTTGAACAATCCTTGTATGTATCACAACCTGGAAAGTCCTCAATTGGTTGTGGCAAAACTAAGTGAAGAAACACGCCTCTTTGGCAATTATTTTGTTGAAAAGATGACTTTTGAAAGGGAAATTATGTCTCTTCAAACATAACATTCCTAAAGATCACATATTGTTATGTTGCTTCATCAAATAAATTGTACCCTTTGTAGCCAGTAGATATCCAATAAACACGTATAGTTTAGTACGAGGATCGAATTTACCCCTTGTGGCAAGTAGTGTGGAAACGTAACACCGATATTCAAACGCCTTAATGTTTGAGTAATCTACTTGTTTTTCATGGAGGATAGAATATTGAGTGACATTTTTCAATATAGGCATTGGAATCCTATTGACAATATAAGTAGCCGACAAAACACAATAACCCTAGAGTTCTCGAAGAACTTAAGACTAAAAATATAAGACGCATGCAACTTTTAGAAAATGTTGGTGTTTTCTTTCTAATGCATAGTTGTGTTGATGACTTTATACCTAAGAAAATTGATGCTCAGTTTCAGCTGTAGCAAAAAAATCACTAAAACGCAGTTTTGAGGCATTATCTAATGAAAACACCTTTATTACTTTTGAGAATCGAGTTTGAACTAGCTCAAAAAATTGTGGCGCAATGCTTTAGACATCAACCTTTGTTTTCATCAGATAAACTCACATATAACGAGAACAGTCATCAACTAAAGTAAGAAATAATCAAAAAACTAGACATGGTTGGACAATTAAATTTAATTTATAAAACATATTATATACTCAAATATACATAATAATAATAAGAAGAAAATTTTGGAAAAAACATTTACGAAACTAAAATTTTAAAAAATAAAAATAAAAATAAGATAGTCGTCACGTGGAGGATTGTCATCGCGCTAGTGGCACCAATTATGTAAAAAAGACAAAAACGAGCCATGAGAACTAATCGCTCACTAAAAGTGGAAAAAATCTATCTTATTCTTCTTCTTCTTTTCTTTTTTTTTAAATGAAGATAAAAACACACGCTAAGCAAAACTCACAGTCTCAATCACAAACAAGTTTAATTCTTTAAGGTAAATAAACACCACATAGAAGGGACTTCCCACTACAAGAATGAATGCCTAAGGTGACGAAACTTTTTGTCGCCTTACGCATGAAATTTCATCGCCTTTGCCTAAGGCGACGGAAAATGTTTCGTCGCCACCTCCATCACCTTATCCTCGTCGCCTTAGCCTAAAGAGATGCACAAAGTCATCTGTCGCATTTAGGTTCTCATCGGTGATAGAAGGTTGATTGTCGCCTCATGGTGACCTAAGGTGACGGAAGTAAGCTTCCGTCGCCTTAGGTGTCTAAAGCAACAAAGGTTTTTTCTGTCGCCTTATATACCTAAGGCGACATAGCTTTTTCGTCGCCTTAGGTATTATGTTTTTTTTATATGGATTAGTTTGTGATTTTTTTTTAATTGAAAATTGAACTTCAAAATCCAAACAAATAAAACAAAATAGACATTTAACATTGTCATAAAATCAAAATTGAATACAAATACAGTGGTTCAAATGAAATATAAATAAAGTGGTCCTAATTGTAACAAGAAATCTTAAAAATGAAATGTAAAGTAATGGTTACAACTTTGAAAGCTCATGATAAATGAAATGAAGGCAACACAAGTGAGATGGATTGCGGGCTCGATCCACTTTCACCTACAATAAGCAAGAATGATAAGAATGCTAGAAGTTTCAATTAAAAAAACTTGAAAATCGAGAACACAACACACAAACAAAAATATTTTCTAGAAATTTCGGCAACATGACAGCGTAGTTTTAATATACCAAAAAATATTAAGCCTTCTAAAACATATATATATTCAAATAGTGGCTATCTTTATTGCATGATAGCCAAAACAAAATTTAAACAAGTTCAATTTCTAAAGATTAAGAATCAGTATTATGAGATATATTAGAACTTTACCTTTCTACTTAGATGTCAAGCCACCGCCATCGAGCCTCTTCAAAATCTCGACTAGTTGGCTTGAAGAATTGCTTGTTTCACTCATCCTTGCTTGTTGGTCTATCATTCTAGCTTGTGCTTCAGTCATTTGAGTCATTCGTTCATATAGCTGTATGTTTTCAGCAGTTACAACTGCCATCTTCTCGGCCATCTCACATAGTGTTGAGGCAGCGAAACCCCTTGAAACTGAAGAGAAAGGGCTTATTCTTCTTTTGTGAATTCCGTCTGTGCGCCTACCTAGCACTTGTTCCCATATTTCTTCTTAGGTTAGAGGCATTTCAGCTGCATTTGATTCATCCCTCAATTTGATCATCTTCTCCTATATAAATAGAAACATAAAATTATATATAAATTAAAACATGAAATTACTTTATGTTAAGTAGATACTGAACTTACATATGACTCATTTGCCTGTTCACTAATCCAACGACCTTTAAATTCATTACCGTGTACTTTATAACGCACATCCCTGAAGACTTCGATTTGACTCATCTCTTCTTCTCCCTCTGCCATTTTCTACATTCATAAAGATAATAAATTAATTCTATTATTATCACATAGGAAAAATATTAATGGAAATGAAATAAATAAAAACATACATCTTCAACAATTTTCACAAAGGAAAATGGGCCAACGTGATAATTGTAAGGCAATTCTGCTTGTATTTTCTTTCTTCTCTCAGTTTTTTCCTGTCATTCCTTTAACTCCCATCGATTGCACTGGTACTCTCAATCTTTGATACCAGTTACATTATGATAAGGTTTATTGCATCGATTCTCTGAAGGCGTATTCCAAAAAGAAAAAACTAAAATAGTTAAAATAAATTGAAATGTATACTAAAAAAAAATGTTCATACAACATACCTGTAGTGTTTTTACATTTTGTTCCTATGGTTCTTCAGTATGTTCTACATCGTATTCTCGATAGACGAACTCATGGTGGGATTATCCAAATCCAGTTCGAAATGTATCTATTGGAGTTTGAATATACATTGAAATGAAGTTACTCATATATAATTTTAAAAATGTGTATAGCAAACAAAAAACTAAGTAAGATGGTACTTTACCAGTAGTTTTTGCTTTACTAGTTCGATATCCGCCTCAGTAATCTCTGAACAATCCTCTGCACGAACAGGAAACGACTCTCATACAAGTTACACTAGTCGTTCTCTTATTCTTCCTTCATTTACCACTTTCTTATTCAAAAGTTCTCCACTGGAATGTCCACGAGAGCAACCGGTCGGGGTACTACTAGTTGTTTCACAAATTTTAGTAAATGACTGAAAAAATATAACGTAAAGTAACATTGTTCATAAAATGTATTATCTTCAGCTTCTTGAGTCAAATCAATAGTAGTAGAGACACATTCGTCATTTTCAGTGTCATCGAAGATAGAGTCTGCCCTACTTCTCAAACCAACAGGCATAATGATAACCTACAAGAGTTAGTAATATGTGTTTTCGTAAGTCTAACCAAACCAAGATAAAAAATGCAACACTAATAATGGAAAAGAAATTAAAAAAATTAATATTTATGTGTCAGTAGTTTCAACACCCCCGTCGTCATCATTAATAAATTGATTTTCATCTTCTAGTTCATCATTAATCGCTTCATCGAATGTTGCAGATTAACAATATCTAACCTACACAACCTGGT
Organism: Cyclanthera cordifolia; assembly: GCA_037832605.1. Lineage (NCBI taxonomy): Eukaryota > Viridiplantae > Streptophyta > Magnoliopsida > Cucurbitales > Cucurbitaceae > Cyclanthera > Cyclanthera cordifolia. The sequence continues at coordinate 7,008 of JBBMEG010000166.1, forward strand.
ATCTTCTAAATACTCGTCCACTCTATTTCTGCCTTCAAGTAGTATGCATTCAGCTTGATCAATTAGTTCATCCACATCTTCCCTATTTTTCAACTTCTGGGATATCCCATAAACTATTATTATAGACTAATTGAACAACTTTCCATCTTTTCCATGCTTTAGATAGTTGATATAGAAAACTTTTTTTGCTTGATTGACAATGATGAATGGCTCATTTTTAAACCAATATTATGTTGTGTTTATCGTTCTTAAACTCAAATGAGTGTGATATCTTTTTATTGTCTGTGTATTAATACTTTTCTTGCACAACTAAATGACACTTCTAATACTTCAGTAAGTACACCTAATTGCTTGAACCGTCAGAAATATCACTTTCTCCATGAGCCATAATTCCACTATTTTGTGTAACATGTCCCACATCATTCATTATTGTAGTATAGCATACTCCATTTAGTATACAAGTTGTATACGACCAAATAATGAACTAGATCTCATAGCCATTGTGTAAACATCATCACATTTGTTTTCATTTTTGCGTATTTCAAGTACTTTTTTAAACCAATCAAGAAACTCTTGTTCATGTTTTTTTATATAAATCATTTAATGTCTTTATTGTTGATCGAATCAACTCCAAATATTTACTACAACAAATGAAAAGAATAAACATTAATTATAGTTAATATCGCATAACTACCGAAAGAAATAAATCCAATTAACTATGAATACTTATGTAAGAAAAGTACTTATTTAGGGTAATATTCGATGTCTTGCCCAATGGTCAAATATTATGTCTGTATACCTCATACTCACCAAATATTTCAATATTTAGATTATGATCGTCATTTCTCTCCTGCCTGTTTATCCTAGTCTCCATCCCATTAAAATAAAGATGAACAGAAGCTTAGAAAACTCGTTCATCACATACTCTTCTGTTGTACAACCTTCTGTTCTAGCTTTGTTCCTCTCATGAGCCTTTAAAGTACCTAAACTTCTCTCAAAATGGTACATTCAACTATAGTTAACTGACCCAACAACCTTACATCCGCACGAAAAGTGAACAACTAAGTGCACAATTACGTCAAAAAATGATGGTAGAAAGATTTTCTCCAATTTCCAAAGAATTATAATTATTTCATCTTGTAGTCGATCTAACTCACTTACACGAAGTGTCTTTGAACATAAATCGAAGAAGAAAACAAAAAACTCAACAATAGTAGTTGTTATATCCTTTGATAGGAATTTACAAATGTCGATAGGGATAAGTCGTTGCAGCAGAATATGACAGTCATGTGTTTTCAAACCAAAAAATTTTCCTTCGTTCACACTAACACAACATGAAATGTTTGATCCAAAACTATTAGGAAATTTAACTGATTTGATAAAGTTTAAAATTTTCACCCTCTTCACTTGTCAAAGTATTAGTGGCATGTTGTTTAACGAATTTGTACCCTTGTTTCTTTAAGTGTAAATCTTTTCTAATTTTAAGATCTTGTAAGTCCAAATGAGCATTAAACGTGTCTTTAATCTTTTCTTCAATATTCAATACGATTCTAAGCAAGTTCTCGCACACGTTTTTTTCAATGTGCATGACATCCAACTTATGTCGTTATAATAGATTTGACCAATATGGAAGGTCAAAGAAAATACTCTTCTTCCTCCAATTATTTTCAATTTGTTTCATTTTCTTAAACTGTTTACAAGGATGTTTACTCAATACCGGAAAATTAATAGTATTTAGTTGGTCTACGATCTCTTCTTCATCCCTAAAAGTTGGTGTTTCTCATTAAAAAATTTACTTTTACGCCAATAATGATCCATCAGAAGGTATCGTCAATGTCCAGTATAAGAAATTTTGCCTCGAATTCTAATACTTGAAGTTTATTCCTTACAAATAGGGCATGCTTGATAACCTTTCTTACTCTAATCAGATAAAGTGTCTTACGTTGGAAAATCATTTATGGTCCATAGTACAACAACATGTATTTTTAAGTGTTCACCTTTATAGGCACGTACGTTCGAACCTCATTACCCCATAATTCCTTCAATTCAACAATTAAAGGTTGTAAGTACACATCCATCTCTTTTCTAGGAGATTTTGGACCAGAAATTAGCAAAGACATGATAAAATTCGTTTCTTTCATGCATTTCCACGGTGGAAGATTGTATGGAACAACCGTCATAGTCCAAACGCTATACGAGGTACTCAAATTCCCAAATAGGTTGAATCCGTCACTAGATAATCCTAACCGCACATTTCTTGATTCCAAAGCAAATAATAGGAATTCACGATCCAAATGTTTCCATCATTCGCCATCTGTTGGATGTCGTAAGACACTAGGTTCGTCAATCTACTTTTTTTATGCCATCACATATCTAAAGCATATTGTTTGGACAAAAACACTTGCTTAAGTCTTGAAATTAAAAGAAAATGACGCAACACTTTATGGGGAATTTTCGTCCCTTTTCGCTTATTAACTTAAATCGTGACTCGCCACAAGTCGGACATTGATCAAGATTTTTATACTCATCTCTATAAAGTATACAATCATACTTGCAAACGTGAATTGAGTCGTATATTAACCCCTAAATCCCGCAATTTTCGTTTCGCTTCATAAAATGAATTAGGGATGCAAATATTAACTTTACAAAATCCAAAATTCAAGAACTTCAACAACTGATCAAATGATTTGTCACTCCACTTGTTAGTGATCTTATAGTACATAAGTTTAACAAAAAAATGTAATAAAGAAAATCTCGTATATGTGGAATACAATTGATCACATGCTTCCTTCATTAAATTATCAAACTTTTTCGATCACTCGTTTTCTTCTTCAATACTTGCACTATTTGTTTCAAAATTATGATTATTTTCTGACTCAATACTTTCACGATTGATATCATTCAACATTTTCAATATTTCATTATCAATGTTGTGATCAGTGGGACACATGAATATTCATTCTTTGTACCTGTACTTGCCTAAGTCTTTGAAACTCCAACCTAGATAAATCAACAGGTTCACCATGATATACCCAATGATCATACGATGCTAACATTCCATTTATCAACAAATG
>JBBMEG010000168.1:0-10079 GCA_037832605.1 Cyclanthera cordifolia
TGACTCAGATTACGCAGAAGATGTTGACAATAGGCGATCACTTACAGGTTTGTTTTCTATCTTTTCAGAAATGTAATGAGCCGGAAATCTACATTACAAAGTGTAGTGGCATTATCATCTACAGAGACACAATATATCGCCATTGACTAAGCTGCGAAGGAATCCATGTGATTAAAAGACCTTTTATCAGAAATGATAGGGATAAATTGCACAATAGAGATGCATGTGACAGCCAGAGCGCTGTTGCAATATCCATAAATCCAACATATCATGGTCAAACATAACTTATTGATGTAAGGTACCTTTAAATCCGGGATATTGTGCAAGATGAAACGATTTCACTCTGGAAAGTTGGAACAAACATAACCCAATAGATGCTCTAACAAAGGCGTTGGCAAGTGAAATTTTTTTGTACTTCTATGGATTGATAAAGCTTGAAAATGGCTGATTCTGAATTTCAAACAATGTACTATGTTCTTCATTTTTAAAAACTGTGAACTATCAAGCCAAGGGAGGATATGTGACAATTTTGCCCCTCTAGTCATAGAATAATGGTCAAGTCTTAAATTGGTAAAATGGGTATGTAAAATATGAGTTGTACCTATTCATTAGGTTGTTAGAAACTCATTGGACGAATGCACATTTTGATTTGCCAAATCAAGTTGAAAATGTACTTCTCCCTTATTGTGGATGCTTCTGTTTGCCCGAGATCGGGAGATGGAAGGATCGGTTGGATCGTGTGTGACTACAAATGTGCTCCAATTTTAGCCAAGGTAAAACCTGGTTACAGGAACGACAAGGTAAAGATTCTTGAGGGAGTTGCGATCAGGGAATGGCTGAAAAGTTTATTGGCTGCTCGCTTGTGGATTCCTCCTCTATTGGTGGAATCTGATGCTTTGGGTGTGGTCAAGGCTTTGAGGGACGAAGATTCGAATCTCTCGGAGTTTAATAATATCGCTAGTGATATTAAAAACATTGTTGATAGGCTCGGGAATATGTATTTTTTCCATTGCAATAGAGATTGTAATAGGGTGGGTGACCTATTAGCCAAAAACCTCAGGTTTCTCCTTTTGGTTCGGACTTTTTTCCTTCTTCGATGGAAGATAGAACTTTTTTTTGGAGGGGGTCCTCCCCCCTTGGTGGCCTCCGGTGTGGAGGAAGATTGTAGTCGTGATTTCTTTGTTTGTACTTCTCCCTTCATCAATGAAAATAAAATTCCAATATTGTCCATTCTGAATTTTTCTTTTTGCTATTTAATAATCTCTTGGTTTTGCAATTGATTCTTGAATTTGTAATTGGTTTCGCCGGCTATGATAATCTGCACATCAGCTTACACAGATTCTTTCAACAGCATCAACCATCTCTACTTTCATTCTGTTCAATTCTTCCAAAACTTGAAAGTGCACAGCTCAAACCAACAAAAAAAAAAAAAGAGTGAAGATTGATTGGGAAAATTTACAAGAACTCCAAAATTTTGTAAATATTTAGGAAAACCAGAGTTGAGCATAGCGTTGGTAGCTGTTTGGGAGATTGGGATTTCGTTTTCATTTCCCTTTTTTTTAATTTTTTTTCTTTTTCATCTGGTTTTTAGAGTTTGTTCTTCATTTTTTGGAAATTTACCATTTACGGGGTTTGGGTAAATTTACAACTTGTTCTCTATTTTTCCAGCAAAAAAACTTTGAAACATAATTCTTTATTTCCAGATCTAATGATTTAGAAATATTCGTTTGTAAAATCGAGATTGAATTATGCTCACAAGAGAAAAACTTTCCAACAAAGTAAGACACTCGTTATTTTTCGTCGCTGGCACCACCAAGCTCCAGACATTGATTCTGATTGAAATCTATCATCGAGTTGATTGAAGATTAGATACTTCAATCAGTTTCACTGATCGACTTCAATCAGTTTCACTGATATTCAATCAGTTTCACTGATATTCAATCAGTTTCACTGATAGATTTTATAATCATTTCACTGATAGACTTCAATCAGCTTCACTAATGTTCTTCAATTAGTGGACTTATATACTTCAATCATTAAATTTTTAACTGATGAACTTTAATAAATTTATTATAACAGTGAAATACGAGAGTATTGAAATGTTGAATACTTTTAAATAATTGATTGACTACCAAAAATCAAAACAAAAACTTAAATAAAAAAATTATCGAAGAAAAATGATTGAAATCTAAAACAAAAAATTAAAGCTTGAACCAAAAAATGATTGAACTCATAAAATCCAATCAATTTTCTAATCAACTTCAATCAGTCTCACTAATCGACTTCAATGAAATTTCAATTATTGAACTGATAGGCTTTAATCAGTGGAGTGATAGGCTTCAAACGGGTTTTCTTTCAAGCAAGCCTGTTAGGCATGGGCTTTTTCACTTGGACACCCATTTTTTGTGCTATAGGTACAAATAGTTTTAAGTTCTCCTATCCATGATATTTTTATTATTTTTTTGTACTATTATACACGCAAAATCTCTTTTTTTTTTTTTTTTTTTTTAACTAAAATTTAATACTTGTGTTAAAATCCAGAGAGGAAGGCGAGTTACTTACCAGAGGGAGAGGTGCCACAATTTTTTTATATATAAAAAAAATTATAACAACAAATAATGTGAAACTTGTCATTAGGAGATTTGCTACTTATAAATATAAACGAGTTTTGTTTTCATATATATATATAGAAACTAGAGAGAACTCTTCGTAGCCCATTGTTGATTATAGTGAAGTTTTTTGACTTCGGTCGGTGGTTTTTTACCTCTCACATTGAGGAAGTCTTTCCACGTTAAAATTCTCGTATGTTGTGCTTGATTTATCTACCATATATATATGCTTGCTGATTTTTCCTATAGAAACCAAAGAGGAGGAATAATTGATCCATAACATAAATTTTATTCAATATTTTATTGGATGAGATATGAGATTATATATATTATATGGCCAATTTTTTTAAATTTCTTTGGCTTTATTATCCTCTCATTTTTCTTGCTGTTTCTTTTATTTTAATTATGTCTGTTTGAGTTGGTGTTGTGATTTTTGTGAAGAACTCTTCTTTATGCCTTTTATGATGGTTTGCTGCTGCATTTTGAGTTGTTTTTTTTGTTGTTGTGTTGTTTACTAGAGTAGTTGTTGGCTTTATTGTTTTGTGGTCTAGGATTTCTTTACATTGATTGGGGTTTGTTGTTGCCTTCTCAAGTAGTTGTTGGCTTTATGGATCGTGGTGGGAGAAGAGTTTCAACCCGCTTGGTCCTATGTTATTTTCTCTCTTTTTCTTCTATGAGATCCAACTCTTCAATCAATAAGATGGATATCAAATTATACTTTCAAGATTATCCAAAAAATCTCTAGTGAAAGGTGTTGATAAGTTTATTCCTTTTTGGTTAAGATTGTGACACAATTTTAGTGATCTTTCTAGTAGGTTTGAACTTGTCTACATTTGGGTGGTTATGCTTTGATTTATTGAAGTTTCATTATGAGTGTATGTTTTGTTGAATATTTATTGAAGTTTTGTTTTACAAAAAAAAAATAAAAACAAAAATCAAAGTCTTTATTTGAAACTTGAGTTTCTACATACTCAAGTTATCTACCTATGATTTTATCTTTCTTAAATTTAAACATAAATTTTAACCTAATTTCATAAATTAAAACAAATATTTAGTAGTTATTTTTGTAGCTTTTATGATTGGGAGTCGAAACATGACTTTTATGATCAGGAGTTAAGTAGTATGTCTCTTGAGAATAATCTTAGTGCGCAAATGCTTTTGATTTTTAAGAGTTCATCGATCATTTCGAATGTTTGACTGTTTAATAAGTGTTTATGTTTTTAAAGTCTAAAGTTCTTCATTTGTGTTGGTTGTAAGTACTGGTGTTGATTAATTGAGTTACGCATCTAACTTTTATTCTAATTTTCATTCCATTTGAATAGAAAACTCATAGTAAGTTAGTTCAAGGAAATTTCAAATATGAAAGAACTTGAATCTTCAATGAAGTATATTTGGAGACTTCAAACAACTATATATATCATAGTTAAAATTAATATAATACCCATATTAAATAAAATGTTGGTTTGATTTTTAAAAATAAACCAGAAATTAACAAACCAGAAAAAATCTGCTTAGCTAAACCATTAGCCATTTTATTGCCAATTCTTATATTGAATAAAAGCAATAGCATTATGTTGACCGCAATTAATTTAATATTAGTAATTATGTTGCTGAACTTAGACAAATCTGGGGAATCTCCAACATCATAATGAATGATTTCGCTAGAATTGATTCGTCCATAATAAGAGAGAGCCATACAATCTTAGCCTTAATCAAAGACTTGAGACACTCCCTCACCGCTATCGCCTCCCAACATTTGAAGCTCATTCTAAGTGGTAGTAGCATATGAGATAGTGGAACTAGTAGCCTAAGTCTTAATAGGCCCTTGCAAAGTTTAGGATCTCTTTATGCCTCGTCCAAGAGGAAATGTTAGAGCAGAGAGATCTGAAGCAAGTAGGCTCTTTTATAAATTTGTTCTTGAGTAAACAGCTTTATAGATAACTTCTCAAAACTCGCCCTCCAACCAGGCAAACACCGAGATACCTCACCAATCTTGCACCACCAAACCAATACCCCCATTTACTTGATAAAGGGGATAAAGCAACATCCGAGTTCAACTTCCAATTACCAAGTGGGGGCCTTCCACTTTACAATGCTTGGAAAATTCATACTAGTAAAGGAGCTTGGGTGACCTGCACGAACTAGACAAGCATTAATATTAGAATCAACCAAATCAAGACAATTTTGGAACTGCTTCAATATTTTATTATGAGCCAAAAGATTCCTAAAGTTTTAAAAACTCCATAATATGATAATTGCTTTTGCTCGCTTCTCCTTTGCAATATACTTAAACAACATAGCCAAGAAATCAGAGCCATTTATAGCCATTTTGAAGCGCCTGTTGAAATCAGAAAACCAAGGAAAAACATGCCTTCATACACTAGTAAAGAATTTACAATCTTTCAAAATATGCATATTAGATTCACTACCATTGCCACATAAGAAGCAATTCACATTGATATCAATTAATCTATTATAGATATTGCATCTAGATGGGATGACATTCACAACTAGACTCCAAGCCCCTATCTTAATTTTTTGGGAAACGTTAATCTTCCAAAAATTCTTTCAATAAGGCCTAGGATTATTAGCATCCGATGAAGAAGAGGCCTGGTCATCCAAGAGTTTAACGTTCAGGTTATAAGCACTTTTGAACTGAGAAAATACCATCAATGCATTGATTCCACACACAATCTCATTGTGTATATGGGAAAGGCTAAGAGGAGTATTTCTGATTATTGAGAAATCCTATGCACAAAATTATCATTAACTAAATCAACATTTCAATTCTCATTCTCAATCAAATTAGAAACAAGCATATTATATCAACCTAACTTAACCTCAGATGCATAATGACTTCTCTCTCTTCCAATCCAAGGGTCCAAACTAATTAAAATTTTATTGCCGTTGTCCACTTTCCACCTATAGCCTTTTTCAAATAATTTCTTTCCACCAAATAATACTACACCAAGAGAGAGACGAATTATTACCCAAAGAAGCATATAGAAAATCACAATTTTTAAAGTATTTCCCCTAAGCACTTTGCTCAACAGACTTTCGGGAATCTTAAAATTTCCTTCCTCTCTTTATTATTATTTCTTTTAATAAAAACAATTTGATTTTAAAAGAAATGTTAATTAAGAAACTTTTCTCTTCCTCTCATCAATTTTATATATTTTAAAGGAAACTCTTTATTCACCAAATCAATAGATATCATAACTTAAAGTCAAATCTAAAAAAATCATAAATACCACTAATTTGAAAATTATTAACGTTATTAGTATTAATGAATATTATCATATATTTTCTTATACTACTAGTATTAATGAACATTCATAATAAATATATTAGTACTATTTTTTGACACAGAACACTACACTAAAAAGATTAAACAGAATTTAGATGAAGAGAGTCCACACATGGGTGAACGATTTGGGAATTTCACGAGCATAAACACTTCAAACTTCATCTGCAACATCTTCCATGACATAAGCATTGATTCCATCCATAACTGCTTGACATGATAAACAATGAGCTAGTTTATTTGCACCCCTATCATACCAAGAAAACTTGATAAACACTATCCTTGAAGCAAAATTCAAACAATTCTCAAGGATCATACCCAAATCATTCTTAAGACTTGTGGGGGCCTTCGAAGGTTGCAACTCATGGAGGAGCTCATTATTATTTGTCCATTGTTGACGATTATTCACGAAAACTCTGGGAATACATGTTTAAATCAAAAGATGAGACATTAAAAAAGTTTAAAGATTGGAAAAATCTGGTTGAAAACCAAATAGAAAAAAGGATTAAAACTCTTAGAACAGACAATAGTCTAAAGTTTGTGAACTTGCAATTTGAAGAACTTTGCAGAGAAAATGGTATTCAGAGACATCTTACAGTACCTGTAAATCCTCAATAAAATGGATTGGTGGAAGGATTCAATCGTACAATACTACACCGAGTCAAATGTATGTTGTCAAATGTTGGTTTGCCAAAAACTTTTTTGGGAGAAGTAGTTCAAACAACAGCCTACATAATAAATCAATGCCCTTTAGCAGCACGATGCAAAAAATACATAAAGAATACAATATCAAAGGGATTACTCTATACAAGAGAAGAATATAGAGGAACAATATTATAGGTTTTGTTGACTCAGAGTACGCAGCAGATGTTGACAATAGACGATCACTTACAAGATTTGTTTTCTATCTTTTCAGAAATGTAATCAGCCGAAAATCTACATTACAAAGTGTAGTGGCATTATTATCTACAGAGACACAGTATATCGCCCTTGTTGAAGTTGTGAAGGAATTCATATGATTAAAATGCCTTTTATCAGAAATGATAGAGATAAATTGCACAATAGAAATGCATTGTGATAGCCAGAGCATTATTGCAATGTCCATAAATCCAACACATCATGGTCGAACATAGCATATTGATGTAAAGTACCTTTAAATCTGGGATGTTGTGCAAGATGGAACGATTTCACTCTGGAAAGTTGGAACAAACATAACCCAATAGATGCTCTAACAAAGGCGTTGGCAAGTGAAATTTTTTTGTACTTCTGTGGATTGATAAAGCTTGAAAATGGCTAATTCTGAATTTCAAACAATGTACTATGTTCTTCATTTTTAAAAACTTTGAACTATTGAGCCAAGGGAGGATGTCTGACAATTTTCTCCTCTACTCATAGAATATTGGTCAAGTCTTAAATTGGTAAAATGGGTATGTAAAATATGAGTTGTACCTATACATTAGGCTATTAGAAACTCATTGGTTAAAAGGGTCATTCCTCTACACAAACATTCTTTCAACAACATCAACCATCTCTACTTCCATTCTGATTCAATTCTTCCAAAACTCAAAAGTGCAGAGCTCAAAACAACAGAAAAATGAGTGAAGATTCATAGGAAAAATTTACAAGAACTCCAAAATTTTGTAAATATTTAGGAAAACCAGAGTTGAGCATAGCCCCGCGCGTCTTCTTCTTCTTTCTTTTTTTTTTTTCTTTTTATTCCTTTTTCGATTTTACTCTTTTTTCCTTTTCCTTTGTCTTCTTTTTTTTTTTCTTTTTCTACTCGAACCATAAACTTTTAAAATGAATCAAATATTGTTAACCAACTAATCTATTTAACTTATTTATTTATAAATTGTATATATTTTATTTATGTGTACTTTACTTTCAATATTTAATGTATTTTTTACCATATATCATAAATATGTATTTGATTTTTTTATTATTGTTTGTTTAATCAATTATTTTATTTCATTTTCCCCTCCCAATTTGTACTAATATATATATATTTATTTTTTATTATTATTATTATTTTTTTTTTTTTACTTCATCTGATAATCTAAAAAATATGTTTCTTCTATTTTCATATTTATTTTCAAACTCTAGTTAAAATATTTGGAAATTTTTTTTCATTTTTTATATCGCGTCCTTTAAAAATATTTGTAATTGTTTTGATCATTTAACTGTAACAATTTTTAAATTTCATAAATAATAATAAAATGTAAATAAATTTTAAATATGTTATTTTGTAAATAAAGAAAAAAATGTATTTAAATAAGAATGAAACTTTGAAATGTTGATTTTTTTTAAAACAAAATTGAAATATTATTCAATTAAAACTTTAATATTAATGAAATATTCAATTAAAAATCTTATTTATTAATTATTTTACTTTTTATAAAAAAATAATTACATCTCATCGCATCTCATAAATCTAATTTTATAGTATCCCAACCCAACCCACCACCCAAACAACATTTAGTAACACTTCTTACCCAACCCATCACCCAAACACCGTTTTCCTAACTCTTTTATTTCATCTCATTCCTTTCCATTTCAACCCGTAATATTCAAACGCGCCCTAATATTTTGTGTTAAAATGTAGGGAGCAAGGTGAGTTACTTGCTAGAGAAAAAAAATGCAAATAGCCACTCATGTATGTATAAGATGTTAGTCATTGATTCTCAAGACTAATAGAATACTTGTCCACCAACTCTTCTTCCTTCTTTCTCTATAAATTCCTTCACAACTCACACCTCAAAGCCATAGCCTCTTCTCTAAGCTCCCTCTCTCTAACCTCCATTCTTTTCTCCATTTCAATTCCAATGATTCTCTCAGAGCAAGCAAAGATCAACAACAAATTAATGAACCTCAGAGCCAGCAAAGAGTTATGACGCTCACAAATCCGCCGCCATGGAAGAGGCCATCATAAACTCAGAACCCATCATCACCAAATGGGACCCGGATTCATTAGAGTTCAATCGAGTCACTTTTCTCTTTCGCCACGGCCAAGATGAGTCCGGCGAGATCTTGAACTCCGTCAACGAACTCCGGCGAGCAATGGACTTTTTCATATCGGAAAATTCCACTTCCGCCGTCCTCATTCAAGCTCAGAAGCTGATGCTTATTGGGATGAGACGACTCGATAAGGAATTTTACAAAATTTTGAGTGAGAATCCATCTCCGGCAGTTCCGTCGACCGGTCCACTTCCGACGAGGATACCGACGGCGAATTCGACAGAGTTGCAGCGGAGTTGAAATCTATTGCGGATTCCATGATCAATTCTGGGTATGAAAAGAATGCATTAAAATCTATAAGGAAATCCGAAAATCAATCGTCGATGAAACTCTGTTTCGGTTTGGAACAGAGAATTTCAAAATTTCTAGAATTCAAAGAAGGAATTGGGATTCAATTGAGCAAGCTATCAAGAATTGGATGAACACAACAAAAATCGCTGTGAACACTCTGTTTCGCGAGGAGAAATTCCTATGTGATCAAGTTTTTTCGATATCGCCGAGAATCCGAGAGTCCTGTTTTTCCGACATCACAAAAGACGGCGCAATCACCATGTTCAAATTCCCTGAATTAGTTGCAAAAGGGAAGAAAGATTCGGATAAAATCTTTCTTTTAATTGAACTTTACAAGGTACATTCCCACGTCTTGCCGGAAATATAACTTTACAAGGTATATTCTACTCTATTTCGATGCCGAAACTCTGTACGAATTCGAGTTATCAATTCAGAGAGTTTCGTCAAGAACTACAGAACCCGGCGGCGGAATCCACCCACTGACTCGATCGGCGATGAACTACATCTCATCGTTAGCAGAATACAATGTGACTCTCTTTGAAATCCTCCCCGCCCGAGAATCCCAGATTCCAGCCACGTAAATTAAACTAGATTAGCTATGAAATCAACCTGTTCTTTTTTTAGACAATATAAAATATTATATTAGATAATTTAAACACGTTTTAAAGTATAATTAAAATATACGATAGGAAAATTTAAAATAAAAAAATAAAAAAATTTGTTAATTTTTATGACGTTAGATTTAGAAAATTGATTTATATAGATATTATTTTTCAGATTTAGTGTTATGACGTAAAATATGGCCCGGAAGTCTCGGAAGAGACCGGGACCCGAACAAAGGACAAAAGGACCAAAGCCGA
>JBBMEG010000169.1:0-10079 GCA_037832605.1 Cyclanthera cordifolia
AACTATGGGGGTAACAATGATGTGACATTATTTAATATCACAAATAATTATTTTAATAAATATTAAAAAATTAATAAAATAGATAAAAATTTGTAGCATCAAATTAATAAAATAGATAAAAATTTATAGACATCTTCCATGAAAAGAAAAACTTTCTAAAATCACTAATATCAGCTGAACATAATTGAAATGCTAATAAAAACATTGTTTGTTACCTACAAAAGATCTACATTGTTTGTTACCTACAAAAGATCTCTTAAATTATAACATGCATTCCTCCCTCTGCAGTATTTTATAGCTTATAGGCTAAGGTTGAATATATCAACAAAGATGTACGCAAATTTTTTTTTTTATTTATTTAAAAAAAAATAGTACTTAATCGTTTTTGTTCTTTACTAATAATACAGGTAGCAGTTGCATAATATTTTTTTATTTTGAGAAATAATAATTGGTTGGTTTGTTTGTTGTTGAACTAATATTAAATTGAAATTGAGCACCAATAAAACGAAGATAAAAATTAATTAAAAAAAATAATAATAAAATAAAAGGAATATTTTTTCTATTACAAACAAACACAACTAAGGTAATTATTTATAAAATTGTAGAATAATTATTTTGAATGATTAAGAATGATAAGTTATTTTGAATAATAATAAAGAATAAATAATTGTTATAATAGTTGGTTGGGATGAAATTTTTATAAAGGGATTATATAAAGAAAAAAAAATTATTTTTAATAATTTCATAAAACTCTGAACAAACACCTCCTTTTTCATTCTATCCACAAATCTCGATTGAATGAATTGATTTGGATGAAACTCAACAAAAACATTTTGAAATTTTTACTTCAACTCTAGGAGGTCGGGAAATCTGGTTAGCGTTTGCAATGAGGAAATCAAGTTTGGAAACGATGCGTGGTGTTGACGTGTGTGTTTTCTATAGACAAATAGAAACTCATTAGAATGCGATAAGGAGAAGATGTAATTTGTCTTTGTTTTAGTTCATATGTATTTATGGAAATTAATTTGAGGAGATGAGAGATGAAAGAAAACAAAGATAGAGAGCGGAAATGAAAAAAAATTGATCTACTTTCATTTGCATTTGGTATTTCGCAAGTATTTAACTCCTCGATACTAAATCCTCTTTTTTGAGGATTGAATGCACTCATATAGTCCCATATTTAGTAATTCCTGAACTATTTCTTCAAGATTGAGGATCATCGAAATAAGCAAAAATACTATTTGTACGTACGAAAAATACCATTTATGGGTATTTCAATCCAAATATCGGAAGTGTGAGATTTTTTTTATGACAATTTTATCTTTTCATATCTTACTTAAATTACAAAGACGAGAGTGAATTGTAAGACTTATAAAATTTGAGGGATGTAATTAACCAAATTAAAAATTAAGAGGTGTAAATATTATCAAACACCATAATTTTTGGGTTGTTTGTACAATTCTTCCTTTAAAAAAAACAAGAACCTTCATTAAACAATGCATCAAACCTTACACTATAACCTCCCATTATAAGGATAAATCTCTAAAAGGGATGTCCCTAATAACGACAATGACCAAAACCACCAATCTAAAGGTGGTCCTCTAATAAAAGAACCGGTAACAAGAATAACATAAATCATAACGAAACCAAATCGAAATCTCGACATTACCAAACAAGGAAATTAAAAAAGTTCAATGATTGTCAAATTGTTGTCATAACTATTGCGGTTGACTTTCTAAGCTCTATGAGGGGTTAATAGAACCAGGGCGTTCAACTTAAACTAAGCCAGTTTAGAAGAATCGGTCCAAAAATTTGTTCATGATGTTGAAATATAAACTATTCTAGCATGTGAAACATTTGTCTCATTCGCTTCACAGATGTTTACCCCATCTGTACACCTAGCCCCTCCCCCCACCCCCCCCCCCCCCCATTGACTTTTTCTTCTTTGACTGGCCAAATGTTCTCCATCATCGATGGAAACGAAGAAAACCTAGCCTTCAATCTCAAGTTCTTCTCATGTAGGCTCGCATATATGTCTTCTTTTTCGAGCTCCTTCCATGGGCAATCTTCAATCACCAGGAAAACAAGGATCTGCTTCTTTGTCTCTTCTTTAGACTCCCAGTTTCATATCTCTTCACGTAAGTACCCGACTTTCTAAACATTCCTAACATGACTTCTTACTAACATGCATAATTCAAAACCGTTATAACTCAAATAAAAATAGTTTATTCAAACAAACGTAACTGTTCCAAAAAAAAAAAAAAAAAAAACTAAGCCTTTAGCCAAAGTTTACAAATAATTAAAAATGATTGAAAACTTAATTCAAATAACTACCCTGGATATTTCAATAGCATGTAGAAAGAAATAACTCATAAAACTAAATAAATGACTATGCAACGATTCTGTCAGCTTCTCTGCAACTAGCCATCTTGATACAACACATGCTTATCTAGTGAAAAATCACAATAAGGATGAGTACCAACATATTCAATATGAACCTATAATAGAAGTACTATATACACAATCTAACTATATAACAAGTAAATACTTGAACAACCAATCTTAACGCAACGCAACAGCTAACTGGTTCATGAGGTGCGCTTCATGACTTGGAGACATGCTCATGTCTCCCTTTGAGGCCTTTAGTGCACTCACCAAACATCTGGCACATAAAGTATGTTACATGGCTTGAAAAAATACATATGTTTTCCTTCTAAGGCCTCAAGTGCACTCACCAGACTACTAGCTCACGAAGTACTTTACATTATTGGTCTAGGAGAGCCATATGCCCAACACTCAATGCATGGTCGCATATATCGCATGCTATTTTAAACCAAACAGTGTGTAGGGCTGCACAAACTACTTTTGTCCAAGTCCACATGCCTAAATAGACTCAAGAAATGTGCACATCAAACACAGCTGGTGTCAGCCCTCAACAACAGCTATGGCAACACATCCACACATATTGCCTGAAGTAAAGATTTCTCCCATGGCAGGTTGACACTATGATTAAAATCAGACTTCTACATGCTACAAACTAGGCTTCGTCAGGGGCGGCATGTTACATAACATTCTAACCGTCCGATGGGGTGAATCCATCATATCTCTAACCAATGAGGGTGGCATGATCCGTAAGATCATCTACTTTCTCTAATGATGAGACCTAACACTTCAATCTAGATTACTGCATGCTCGAACAATAGGGTGCATCTTCCAAACATGATGCTACATATCACCAATAAATTGGTTAACATGTTGCATATTAATAGATGAAACCCATGTCATCACAGAACAATACATACAACTGTTCACATCATTAAACATATAAAACATCTAGTCATTCTAGGTAATTATACAATTATCAGTTCATCATATAATTATAAGTAAATATAAACAAGACAATATATATGGTCCACACAACCCTCAGTAAGAAATTCTTACTTGAAAAACATACATAATGCTCCAAGAAAAGTCCAAGGAATCGTCATAATGCACTAGTCAGGTAAATTAAGCAAAACACATAAATTAGAACTCGGTTTGCTAAATTGACTTAAAAAATGGACCTAGGATGTCAAAATTAGTAAATGAGACCAACTATGGGAAACGATTTTCATGACACGTGGCTTGGTTAAATCTGGTTGACTCATTCATAGACTCAGTCAATAATGATCAATGACGATCAAATATAGTCAATTATACAATTATACAACCCTAAAATATGGGAAACTCATACCTGCAAAACCTGTAAAACAGAACCTGGACATTTCGAAATACATTTAAAACGAACCTGCAAGTTCCAAACAAAACATTTATCTAATCTAGGCAGTCAACAGTTTCAAGCATAAATACAAATCACGAGATCTCGGTTGCTTAACTAAAACATTTAAAAAAACAAAGTTATTACAATAGTTCGTGCAGGAAAAAAATGAATTAAGACTACAGAAAATTCTATTAAAACTAGACGCAATGAAACATGTCCCCTTTTTTGGCCTATCCTGAGCTGTCGATCATCCATCCTGGTGTGTACCTAAAACTATGGTTTCGAATCCATAGCCAACATAAAACGAAGGGGTGAGTCTGTGAAAACTTAGTAAGAAACCTCGCACATGCACGCAGCATATAGAACAAGACATATGTTAATCAAAAGTCTAAGAATAACATGCACAAACAAACGAGAAAAGCGTCCCGACTCTCGGGTGTCTGTGCCACGCGTTCCAAAACTCGTGGCGATACTCGAGGAGTCTCACCAGGCGATGTCGTGAAACTCCAAAGTCACAACCCGACCCCTCAGGGTACAACAGGAAGTCTAGACGCAAGGGCTATCCACTAGAGTCGCCCAGGCCATCCTGAGTCCCTCCGGCACGGTGGGGTCAATCCGAATACGTCAGATACCACACAGCGCGCCGAGTCGTGAGCGATCCAACCTGCTAGCGCGGCGCTCACTTATGCCTTAGCAATTTCGGCTACTCACTGCCTAGCAAGTTGGCCAACCTGCTAGCGCGGCGCTCACTTATGCTTTAGCGATTTCGGCTGCTCACTGCCTAGCAAGTTGCCAGCTCCAACTCATGCGATAAGGGATCTCCGTCCAATGACTGATTCCCTTATCACTCCCTATGCATCCAAGATTACCCGGCTATGCTACCCTTAAGGACAACTAGGTCCCGACCAATGCCATAAGACCCGAACAGCCATTACACGACCATGTCGCGTAAGGTAGAGTACCTTGATACGTGGGTACAAGCTATAGAGTCGCCCGGGCGCCTCCCAGGGTATCTTCGGCGCGAGTGAGGCGAATAAGAAAGGATCAAGTTCCCTTACTAAACTAAGCCATCCAGCAGCTCATCCAGCTATAGGTGCAAGTATCTGTCCAAGCGTTAACGGATACACTAGCCGAAGCTAGGATCACACTTCTGCTTGACAGTTTGCAACTCGTACATGCTACGGTGCTCGCAACGGTGCTATAGTTAGAAGTAGACCCAATAGTATCTCGAAGAGCTCCTAGGTATCAGAAAGGACTGCGAGAGCCCCGACCGCGGTCGGCTACCCAACACGTCTGAAAGACCCTGTGGTCAGACCCGATGGTCACGTGTCGCTCTCAAGATTGTTGCAATTTATCCTTCCACAATCACAATCTCTCACATCTGTCTACCTCGGTCCGTTAGAGAACGTTGCCGCGTCCAGCCACCCCTATAGGTCGTTCCCAAACGTGTCACGTAGCAATAGACCCTATGGTCTACTGCAACCAACCTATGGCGGAGCAGAGACATGTCGAGGCCGTCTGGCGGACATGCTCACACTATCAAGGAAAGAGACTCGACCCTCACTTCAACACAGAATGCATGCAACGACCCTAGAATCTATTGCACATGTACAAAAGAACAGATCATCACAACGACTTCAATTCAATAAGGAAATAACGAGCAATAAATGACATATAATCCATATTCTGGCCTACCAGATCATGGACCACTTATTTTTAATTCAATAAAGAAATAACGAGCAACAAACGGCATATAATCCATATTCTAGCCTACCAGATCACATACCACTTATTTTCAATTCAATAAAGAAATAACGAGCAACAAACGACATATAATCCATATTCTAGCCTACCAGATCACAGACCACTTGTTTTCAATTCAATAAAGAAATAACGAGCAACAAACGACATATAATCCATATTCTAGCCTACCAGATCACAGACCACATGCTTTCATTTCAATAAAAGAATAACGAGCAACAAGGTTGTAACAACACGATAAACAAACCAACCAAGCAAGAATACAATTCTACATACGAACGAACGTTACAACAAGCATAATAACACAACATATAATTCCACATACAAACGTGCACAACAACCAAGCCTAGGTTTCTAGGTAAATACAAGCAAACAACACCAGGTTAGGGTCAGTTACAAACGATAAATTAGTGGCACGACAGCAACTTGAGCGAGTCCAAACGTCTTAATGAGCTTAAGCCTCCTTTCCTACAAAGACCAAGGCCATTGGTTAGCGTTGACGTCTATACGACTCATTTACAACTAGCAATAACCTACCCAAAACTCCTAAAACAAAGGCAAGATTGAACACAACGTTATATACGCAAAGCAAACTCTAAAATACTTAAAATCAAGCCGAAACGACAAGCAATATAACTTCTTACCCCAACGATAACCTTAAACGACCAACCCGAAAAAGAAGAGAGGCTTACGACTATGAAAAAGCCTCTAAAAGCAGTCTTATACCCCACCGAACAATCAACGAACCAAGAACTTTACTCCAACAACGCTCTTGCTCTAAATCCTTCAATCTAAACGAGTCAAAACTACACGGGTAAGAGAGAAAACCAATTTAAAGCAAGCTTACTCGCTGCCTCAAGCCGAGTCCACGCCCGAACGCACACCCACGGCTTCAAGATGCTGAAACGCGATGCAAGGAGAAGCATCGAGCTTCAGATTCTGCGATTATTGGTTGGAAGCACGAGAGAAGGAGAAAGAGCGCGACGGAGAGAGAGACGGCGGAGAGAGAAAGGGACGGCGACTAGGTCGCGGTGATGAGCGAGAGCGAGAGGTAGAGGGTCGCGGCGATGGGTGAGAACGAGAGGGAATCACGAGAGAGATGGTGAAATCGCGAAGAGAATCGCGAAAATAGGCTGTGAGATAGAGTAGAGGAGAGAGAAATTGATGCAGGAAAAATTGGGCTAAATTAGGGATTGGAATAAGACCCAGACTTCTATAAGATAAATACTGAACCTCAAATTACAAATAAATTGCTAATACCGGAGTTTGTAATACAAGATGCTGCTTGTGAATTGATCCTGGTTTGAGTCTTGAGAGAAACATGTTTAAATTTTTTTTTTTTTTTTCTTCCCTTTGAAGTAGTTTGTCACACTAATAGTTGCAATAATCTGATAAATAACGCGACTTATTGAAAATTAGTCTGTTAGGAGACATTCCATGAGGTGTTTGGAATCTTGTTCGCTACGCCCATTACGAATACGCTAGTCTCAAGGATTATTTCTTTCGAGAGGGTCACACTATGTTCTCTAAAATGCTCCTTTGGTTTCCTATTTAAAACTTCACATTGGCCATTTTGATCGAAGGTGATATAGGGTTGTTATTTCATGCTTTATGTTATATTTTTGCAAAAAATAACCATAGCTTGGTTCAAAAAATGTGATCCTTCATTGCTGACAATTGCCCTCGGTGTTCCAAACCTTATAAAATAATCTTATGCATAAATTTTATCACATTGTTAGCATCATTTTCAGGACTTGTAATTGCCTCCGCCCATTTTGAGACACTAAAAGACTTTTACGTGCCCACGTGTAATGTACATATTTTCGTTTGTTAATATGATAATAATTGTATTGAACATTTATTAAATGAATAAATTTTGAATAATTAAAAAAATAGGATAGAAATGTAATTAGCTCTTTACATAAAATAATAAATTTCAATATTTTTTGTTTTTTTACTTCGATACTTCTGACATAATCATAAATTATGTGTTATAACACTTCAAATCTTAAATGGTTTGTGTTATGATCAATAAACATATATTTTATTGTATCTATAGTTCCATGAGTTAAAAAAAATATGAAATATATTTTGTTTCAATTATTTATTTGTAGCTACCAATAAAAATTACTAAATATTATTTTATAAGGCAAGACAACAATGTATAATAAATATAATATACAAAAGAAGAAAAATAAACCTAAACATAAGGGACGATGAAAAAAAATGTTTGTAAAGAGATGTTGAAAATAACTCTCTATATATATAGTAGTAGGAGATGAAAGTTATGGAACCTTTTGCTTTCTTTCATTCAAAATAACTAAAAGACAAATTCATAAAGCTTAGATATTAAATTAAATATTATTACAGAAATAAAGTGATTAAAATTTTCATATTATAACATTTTCATTAAAAATTTGAATGAGTATAAGAATATGAAAAGAATTTTAACCACTCATTCATTGTATTTTAAATTAAATTATAATGGAAATCATTAAAATATTAAAATAGATATTTAAAAACATTAAAAAAAAAATCGTGAGTTTGTTTAAGTAAATGGAAGAACAAAAGTGTTATTTAAAATGTGACTTAAGGGTAAAACCGTCCAAAAATGATTTGTTTCTTAAGCCACACTTTAAGGTAGTATGATATGATAATCAATAATCACTAAGGTATACAATTTTCCCAAAGGAGTTTTCAGAAAAAAAATTACGTCATAAGTTAGAAGATTTTAGCAAGAATAATTGCAAATCATCGTGTTTTATGAGTAATTGTGTGAAGTGACAATATCAATGAATAATGTGATTTTTTAGTATTTTATTGAATTCATGTGCATGAATGTGTGATTAATCATGTCTTTCACCAAAGAAGCTGATTATAGAATTTCTTGATGCTTAAGCAGGATTTTGGAGTCAAATCAAAGGCGGTGCTTAGCTAAAGCATATTGGCTGAAGAATAGAAAGAAGTTAAATCGAAGAAAAGTGGTTGTTTAAACGCACATTTTATTAATACATGGCAGAATCTTATAAGTTGCATGAATCCTAAGATGGATTAGATTGATCTCAACCATTGGAGAGTTTTGTATATATTGTTTGATTGTGAAAGCAATTGTAAGTATGGAGTCGGTCCGAAGTACTTTTCACAAGTTCTAGTTAGATGTTTTAAGAGCAATTTAGAATTTAGCAATAGTGATTGGAGAAGAAGGAAGATTTTAGATTTGGAATTGCTATTTTCGGCGTTCTTCGATATAGGCTTTCTCTTTCTATTCCTATCTCTTACATTCGATTCATTATTTTTTGAATTCTATATTGTTTCGTAGAGATTTAAGTTTGTAACGCATTCAATTGATTGTTCGTTATGTTCTGTGATTGATAATACAAGTTTTGATTTTTTTTTTTTTTTTTGCTTCGTTGTATTTTATAATTGAATCGATTATGATTTTGAAATTGCATAGCATTCTGTTTCCTGTTTACGATTGTGTTCATAGTTTTAATCATGAATTTTGTTGTTATTGTTATATCTTTGGATTCTATAGTGATGAGGAACGAATTCTATTCGGTATGATTCGGTGTATGTGAATCAGGATTGTGATTGTTGCGATGTTGAATTATCATGCATTGTTGTAGTAATTTAAATACATTTCGTCTCTCAAACTTTACTTTTCTTTCTTTTCTCTTCTTTCTTCTTCTTCCTCTTTACCCGCGGCCGAGATCTAAAACTTTACTCTCTCAAAACTCTTTGAACCTTCATCTTCCCTTTCACAAACCGACGTCCGAACATTCTTTTCCCTTCCC
Source organism: Cyclanthera cordifolia (assembly GCA_037832605.1). Taxonomy (NCBI): domain Eukaryota; kingdom Viridiplantae; phylum Streptophyta; class Magnoliopsida; order Cucurbitales; family Cucurbitaceae; genus Cyclanthera; species Cyclanthera cordifolia. The sequence goes on from JBBMEG010000169.1 coordinate 9,316, forward strand.
TCTCTTTTCCCATTCAAACCTTCATCTTCTTCTTTTTCTTCCCTCTCACAAACCCACGGCCGGAACCTTCTTTTCCCTTTTCTCTCTTTTTCCATTCAAACCTTCATCATCTTCTTCTTCTTCCCTCTCTTTTCCCTTTAACTATTTCCCAAACCAAAGAAACTCTTCCTAAACTATTTCCCAAACCCTCCCACAAATCACCATTTTTTAACTTCTTCATCTCTAAACCATTTTGCTTCTCCTTCTGATTTTCATCTCTTTTTACAACTTGTTGAACGGATCAGTGGCTCTTCTCTGCCACCTCCTCAATTCAAAGGTACGAATGCATTTTCTTAGGAATTCTTTTGTGGATTTGGCTATTATATGTTTTAAATATAGTTTTATTTATTTTATATGTTTTAAATAGTTTTAATAATTTTGTATGCTAAATTTGTATTGTAATTAATGACTAATCTTTTGAATGGTAGCCTGATGTAGCTTGATCATTTCTCTTTTATATCTTGGATCTAAACTATAAAATGTATACGTACGCAATATCTTTAAAAGTAGTGCCTTAAAAATTTGTGTTTGGATTTTTACCTTGTGTGTAAGTATAATTTTAGTTGGGATATGGATAAGTTTTGGATGCTTAAGGATCGAATGTCACAAGAATATAGTTTAGGAGTTTAGACTTTTATAAAAAATGCGTTACGACATTCCAAAGGGTTAAATGTTGTTTGTTGTCCATGTTTGAAATGTGTGAATGCCAAGTACCAAAATGTGAA
>JBBMEG010000171.1:0-10075 GCA_037832605.1 Cyclanthera cordifolia
AAAACTTTATTTATGGGGATTTCGACATTGTCCTAAGAGCATTGTTTACAAAAAAAAAACACTGTCCTAAAAGCCTATAGTGTCGGTCGGACCGACACTAAATGTGCAAAATAATTTGTTTTTTATGTCTTTGGTGTCTGTCGGTCACTAATAGGCTATAGTGTCGGTCGACCGGCACTAAATGTGGGTCGGTTTTTTGATTTTTTTTTCTTTTTTTTTTAGTGTCGGTCAAGTATTGGTGTCGGTCTGACCGACAATAAAAATGCTGACCGACATCAAAAAATCGACACTAAATGTTACCGACACCAAATATCTGTGTTTTTTAAAATATTTTGGTTTGATCGACACCTATTCCCTTATTTGTAGTAGTCAAAACACTTAAAAGCTGAGTCTTTTGCATCTGTTCTGCTTCAAACCTTCTTCTCTTCCTCGAGTCGACACGCCCTAAACACTTTTTTCAAAATTTTCTCCCATTTTCGTCCTGATTGAAGCTCAACTACCTCAAGATTGCGTTCTCTCAAGCTCTCGATCAAGTTCTTGCATTTTCATTGTTGGCATTCTTAATCTCTCGGCATTTTCATTCTCTCTAAGTTATGATTACATTTTGAGCTCTTTTTATTTTTCTATGGTTTTCCATTTGTTAGAGTCTTAGGTCTCATTTAGTTTTCATTTTTAATGGGTTTTAGCAGTTAATATGGTTCTCATTTCTGATTTCTGAATAATTATGTTTAACTACTTGGGTAGCTTTTTTTTTTAGTTTTCATTTTGTTATATATATATTTAGAGAGAATTTATAGATGCTACTTCATTTTAGTTTCATGAATTAGTTATGTAGTTTGTATATTGTATATTCTTATAGATAATGTCACAAAGTATAACTAACATAGATTATTTTCTTATGTCGATTGGTATTATTCTACCTCGGGTTTTGATGATGAAGATGTTAATGGTCCTATGATCACACCTGCTTCTAGGAGTAGATTTAGTAGAGGCATAACAATATGTTGTGAGCTTGTTCAAGACTAGATGGCTAGAGAACAACGGGTTGTTCAATACAATTCAGTTGGTTAATCGATAGGCGATGCTGCGACCAAATTAAGCAGCTACATTGGTGTATGTGTTAGAAATCACATACCTATCACGCTACAATAATTGGGATAATGTCTCCACCCAACTAAAAAAGATGGTATGGGATCGTATAGAGGTACATTACATATCAACCAAATTATTTTTTGTATGACATACTAACAATTTAAATCATTCTATTGTTATCTAATGACGTTTCAGGTGGATCCTGTGTCCAAACACAAAGTAATTATGTGTATGTCAAAGGAATTTAGGACATTTAGATAAATCTCTATAAAAATTTTAGTCATCCATTCAAGAATAATTGATCGACATGAGATGTTAAGGGTTCTACCTAAAGAATACCCTTTCATCACACAACAAGATAAATGACCATTTTGTAAACGTCAGATTAACAGACGAATTTAAGGTAACTACTTTACTTTTTATTAAAATTTAATGTTTAGAACCGTACTATATTCATATAAGGAAGTTTGTGTCGTTTTATAGGAAACAAGTAAAAAACAAAAAGACAAGAGGTCGAAACAAAAGTTTCTTCATCGAATTGCTCGAAAGGGATATGTGCCAACTTGGTTGTGAGCTGGTAACGAACTTTACACTCAAAGAATGCATGTTTCCTATTATATTATTTACTACTTTACTAATAAATGTAGTGTAAATTGTTATTGTAGGGTTTAGATGTAAAATGTAATCCATCAACCCTTTTAGAACTATGGAAAACAACTCGATTATGACATAATGAAGAGTACATGGACACAGGTACAATTAAAATGATCAATCGAATTGTAAGTTTTTGTTTCATTTGATTTATGTTTAATTTAGATTCAAAGATTTTGGTTGTAATTTAGTGGAAGGACGTCACGATGTAAACCTACTGATTTATGTGTCTGACAAGCTACAATATTTGCGACAAGCTACTAACACTTTCTTGTAATGGCCACGTGCATTAATTGTTAAGACAACAATTGCAATGAATAAGTTATATAACTTTAGTTTATTCTACCTTGGTACTTTAGTATGTGGCACATTATTTTACTAATAATTATTATGATAGCCTTCTAGACAAAAGAAAGTTGTCTCAGATACGCATTCTCACTAATCAAGCACAACTCTTCCAACAATGATCAAGTTTGTCCACCAGCATATGAAGAGTAATATGGGAGAAAATGGCTACTAATGATACCCATTATTGACTCCATGATCGGTTCTGGTAAGAGCTTCTATCGTACTCGTGAAGAGATTTTGCATTATTGTGAGATGAAAGAAATAGGCAGTCCTGATCAACTTTGTTACATCACATAAGTAACACGTGGACAACTTTAAATTATTATACTTTTTTTTTCTTTTTTAATAACGTTTTTTAAATCTATTTCATGTACCTATGGACTACTTTGAATCAAGTAACACTAAGTCAATACTTAGTAGTCGATAAGAGTGAAATATCAAATGTATATAATAAAAAGAGACAAGATTCTTTATTTAGCTGATCGATTTCAAATGATTACAGATGTCAATCAACACATATTCTTTTCATTCAATATTTTGTATGTGTTCATAATTTTGCATTCATTCTACTAATGAACTATCTTTACATAATAATTAACATGTTTGTTAAATGATATAGGCACCACTGGATTTTTGATCGTCATAATTCCAGCGAAGAATACGGTATATATTTTGAACTCGCTAGCTCGGAATGGCCAGAATGAGAACTTATATCATATCGTAAACACGTAAGTTTTTAAATATCCACTTTTTTTTACTTAATTTATTTTATAATTCTGATGTTGTAACTTTTATTTTATAGTGCCTACTGAATGTGGCAAACAAAACACGTAGATTTGACCTCTAAATTGGTTTGAAACCAGTGAAGGTTAATTAAGTCCAATCGAAATCTTTTGTGACACACCATTTTGTCATGCATGTTCAGTCTTTTACTAAGTATGGATTTTTTTTTTATTGAAATAGTACCCGCATCAACTGGGATCAATAGTATGTGTATTTTACATTCAACTATTCATCTGAAAGATGTTATATAATATGACCACATCCATTATGAAACTTTTAAGTTTTGTTAATTTACACATCCATGTTATAATTAATCATATATTACATAGTCATTTTATATATCTTTTATTAATAATGTGTTTTTAATATTTATAGTTCAACAATACAAAACCATATATTCAAGACGAGATTGATAAGGTACGAAAAGGATGCATTTGAAGGTAGATATATTTAATTCTTTGATTAGGGATTTTCATTATTGTTTACTCTTATATAGGTATTTTGATGTAGGTTGTTGTATTTGTAGTTTATATCTAGTTACTAGGGACATAGAATGATGTATAGATATGTAGTTTAAAGTATTTTCTTGCTAAACAATGTTCCTTTTTATGTATAGATATTATTGCTTTATTCTTAATATAGGTGATACAACTTTTTTTATTTATTTAGTATTGGCATTTTGTGCCATTATGCTGCCGAATTATTGTTTGATGAATTGAGTAAAAGTTATAACTTCCTTAGAAGAAAGATAGAAAATGTTGAAAATATTCATGTGGTTGAAGTTAAAAAATGGTTAGAAAATTAGAAGTTTTTTAAAAGTTACAGGTGTGTTATATGGTAGAACATGTGTTTTGTTAGACATTTCAAGGGTATTTTTTTATCTTGGAATATGCCAATCATCACATGCATTTCTTTTTTGTTTGTTGGTAAAGTGTTCTAACTTATAAGGTCAGGTACAAACGGTGACGATCCATAAAATAAACAAATATAAAAATTGGTGTTACTTGTTAGGGCATGTCATAAAAACAAATGAAAGACAGCCAAAGTGAGCCATAAATAAGAATCAGTGACACAGTCATAAAAACAAATGAACAAGTGAAAGTGAGCCATATATAAAATTGGTAACACGTAGGCATATCGTAAAAACAAATGAATGACTGCACAAGTTTGAAATAAATAACAATTGACGACATGTGGGTTTAAAGCATAAATGAGCCATAAATAGCAATTGACGACATGCAAATTTAAATAATAATTGAGCCATAGAAAAGGTATAATGGTGAGCGCTTTTGCTGCCTCCAAATATTAATAACGTCAAATAAATAACATTTAACGACACACGTTTTTAAATAATAATTGAGCCATATAAGAGGTACAGTGCCCGCCTCCAAATATTCACAATGTCAGATAAATGTGTCTTCTTAAACGTGCGCAGTCAAACTAATTTTATGTCTTAGGTATAGGTGGCGGGCTCACGCGCGCCATAATACATCAAAGATTCCTATCGCCGCATGCCACCGATTCTCTATATTGTGGTAGTGCTTTGAGGTTTGTTCTATTTCGATCCTTGAACTTTCAAAAAAGTTAGTCTTTATAAAAAAAATTTCTTTGATTTTCTTTAAGAAAATTATAATTTTTGTCTATAAATTTTAATTTTTTTTTTACATTTTATCCTTGATTGTATTCAAATTATTAACATTATTGAACCAATTTCAATTAATATTGACTTCAAATTTACTATAGGGACTAATTTTAAATTTTTTGCAAAGTCTAAGGACAAAATTGGGACTTTTGAAAGTCAAGGGACCAAATAGGACAAATCTTAAAGTTTAAGGACTAAAATTGGACTTTTGAAAGTTCAAGAACCAAAATGAAGCAAAGGTGAAAGTTAATGACCAAAATGGTATTTTACCCAACTATATATCTAGGATAAACTATTTCTTTTTTTGTGTTTCTAATGAAAAACTAGCAAGCATATTGATAAATAAATCAAGCACAATACACAAGGATTTATCATGAAAAAGCTTCCTCAAGTCGAGAAGTAAAAAAATACGGATCGAAGTTAATTCACCTCTATAACTAATAATGAGCTACAATTAATTCTTTCTAATTAAAACTAGAGTATGCAACATATAATAAATCAAGATAAATTATTCAACAACAAACGAATCTAATACAAGAGAAATAAATACAAAGATCTCACTAATTGTGGAATCGAGTCACTCACTCAGATTAGAGAACCTTGTGTCATGCACTATCAAAATTTTGGCTCGATCTAATGGCGTGTATTTCAAAAACAAACATGGGCGAAACCTCCTTTTCTCTTTATTTTCTTTTCTCTCTCTTCCTCTATTGCTTATTTTTTTCTTCGTTTAATACCTCAAAAGTGAAACTTTTCACTCTATTCATAACATTCAGATAGGCTTTCATGTGTTCTTTTACCTAGTGAAAATCCTATAAATCTCTCATTTTCCATTGTGTATAGGAGTTTGTCATTACAACAACGGAACAACAAAACTCAAGCTTCTTTCTTGATAGATTTTAGTCAACATATAACACACATTATGATTAGTATGTATCCTCACAAGTTCAAACTGATCATCATTCAATTCATCTCTCATCCAATGATACCTCACATCTATACTTTTAGTTCTTGAATGAAATCACTAGTAGAAACAAGAGTTTTAGTATAACTCATATGCCGACATCTTTCATATTTGGTGTCAGTCAAACGAGCGTCATCAATACTGGTGTCATTAAAGACATTTAGTAACGGGCAGAAACCGACACCAAAAGACTTTGGTGTCACGCAAGATGAACGACACCAAAGGCTTTTAGTGTTAGTCATGACCGACACCAAAAGTCTCTTGTGTGGCTCATTGGTGTTGGTTTGGAGCGACACCAATGATATATGTTGTCGGTCATGATCGATACTAAAAGCCTTCGGTGTCGGTTCTTGCGCCCGACATTGAAAATAATCTTTTTAATTTTTTAAAAACAGATTTTTATGGGTCACCATATATGCATGTGGGTCACCATTTTCATTTAAACTTGTATTTATTATAATAGGTCACCTTTTGTGACCGACATTAAAAGTATCAAAACTTGTATAAAAAAAGCTAAGTGATGATTTGTCTATTTCAAGGCAAATAAGAAACAATGCCTTGTAAATGTCAAACCACCAAAATTCATCTTTACAAACATAATATAACTTCAAACTTTAGTTAAATTAACTTAAATTTTGGCAGCATAACGCGTAACTTTAAGATTACCAAAAAATTTATGTTAATCTTGTAAATTCCAGAAATGATATATATAGAGACTACTAACAAAATTCACAATATAAGAGACTTTGTCTTGCCATAAAGATTTGCAGAATAAATATATATAGAGACTACTTTAGTAAACAATACACAATATCCAATATTCAAAATGCTATAACTTGAGTACAATGCTATAACTTGAGTAGAATGTTATATATAAACAACATTCAAAATGCTACACTATAACTAATCGTTGTTTGGTAATACAAATCTACCTATGAAGTCTGCGCATTCGATTCGTACTCCATCCATATCCTTTTTACTTTATGGTTTCGTGGAGTTAAACTAGAGCATTAAACAATAATTCGAAATTAGTAAACAAAAAGTTTTGCAGAATTTATAAACTAAAATTGTTAATGAAGTAAAACAAAAACCTATCAGTTTATTTATGGGGGTGCGCGTGTTGGATATCATCTTTTGCATGAAAAGTTGGAAATATCCACACACTATAGATCCCAATTGATGAGGGCATTAATGACTAAAATTTTATCATTAATAATAATTCTACACGACAAGAATCGAAGAAATCTAGCTATGATTTATTTACGTACCTTCACTAATTTCCATGTTAATTTTGTGGCTCTGAACCCATTCTTTGATTGTCACATTCGATAAGAACTATAGAACAAAAGTGAAAACATTAGGATAATAAGTTAATTGAAATAAAAAAACTACCAAAAACAAAAAAATTTACGTATTCACGATATGAGCTAAACTTTCATCGGGCGCCTTCTAACTGAGTGAGTTCATAATATAAACAGTCTCATCTTCAGGAATTAGGACTACTAAAATCCTATGGTGCCTAAAATGACATAACGAGGAATTAGGACTACACTAAACAGTACAATCTTCATAGATTACACGCTACGAAGTTTAAAATTTAAAAATGCATACTCGGTATTAAAGGGAAAGAAGACACGTTGACGGACATCTGTAATCTTGTCAAAACGATCAGCAAGATTCTTGATTTTCTCTTCTTGATTTTGTTTTCCCAAAATCGATGCAAAACTTACCGTCTACTAGTAAGTAGTTATCGAGAATCTGTTGATCGTAAATAGCCCAAATGTAGCTGAAATAGATTTAGGAAACGTTAGTAATAAACAAATTTAACAAAGTTGTTATAATAATTGAAAAGGAGATGGTACTTACGCAATGTAACAAAGAATAGGAGTGTAGCCAATCTCTTCCATCTCACAATATTGCAAAATGTCTTCTCTGGCAAGGAAGAAGCTATTGTGAATTTCAAACATATTCTGGCTAAGATCAACTTGCAGCAAGTCATTATCACTCATACTATGTTTAGCAAAGTGATAAACCAACTTGATTGTGGTTGGAAGCACCATACGTGATTGATGAGATTGTGTATCTGACACAACCTTCTTACCTTTGTTTGGAAGTGACGGCTATGACAATAAATTTAATCTATTATTAGTAAACTAATAGTGCGGTACATACTATAAAGAGGAAATGTAAAATTAAATACTTTTTTCGATACGTTGGTTGCCATAATAATCCATGCACGCGGTCATGACACGAAATTGTTGACTACTTGTCCAAGATATTGAAGCTCTTCATTTAGAGGAATTGGAAGGTCCAAATCCTCGTTATTTCCAATTACTAAATTCACTAGGACGCGTGCATTGTACTTTCCTAGTAGAAGACCATGAATCTTAGCAGGTGCCCCACTAGATTCATACATTGTGCCAACGCCAACAATATTGTCAACATTTTCAATGGCAAGTTAACATGTCACACCCTTCAAAGAATTAACACATAGTTAGAGTAATGAAATTAAAAAAAACATATAATAAATGAAATGAAATTAATAATATGCAACTTACTTCTCCAAAGTCTTCGGCAACGGGATGGATAATGCAGGCTTGATCTCTAATGACTTAGGCGTTTAAAGGATCTCATCTGCTTGCCTTATTGGTTCTTCTAGAATTGGGGGTGATTGATCAAGATTACTTCCCATACAAGGAGAGCAACCGACTTGGCTAACACATTCTTGATGCTCAGGTGTTCCTTCGTACTATCATTTGGACGAGTCATTTTGAAAAAAGCAGATGAAGATAGAAATTGACCAACGACCCTAACACGTCCTCGGTGCTCGGGTGTTCCCAAGGCTTCAGTCAAAATATCTGCTCCTCGATGTGCATTTTCCAACTTATTCTGAAATGAAAATATTATCAATTAATTAAAATTAATCCAATAGATATTTGAAGTGTTAACTGTACTATCAATTAAACATCCTTACAATTTGATTGGAGGCTTTAACAGTGACTTCATCTACATGCACTTTATTCTTTCCCTTTCGCCCTTTCATCCATAGTAGTGCACGTGAAGATGGATCAGTTTTAATATTTACACCTTAAACCCACCAAACAATGAATTAGTAAAGTGAAATAAAATAATCATTTTATATAATATATTAAGGTTTAGAATTCTTATTAGCTCATGACCGAGTTGGGCATAACCTTTTATGGCCATTCGGTGAGGATATTTAAGAAGATTTCTTTTCTCTTTTTGCTTTTCACTATTTTTCTGTGTTTAATTAACACATTAGTAATATGCTAAACATTAAAATAATATAAAAATACAAAAGAATTAAGTAGTTACCTTAAATTTCTCTGATAATCGAATATTTACAAAATGATCTCATTGTTCTTGTGTGATGTATGGGTATTTTGTAGGTGGGTGGACTAACTTCTCATGGTATATGTTTATAAATAGCTTGATATAATCTTTGGTGAGATTATATCTAAACGTTCTAAAGTCCTTGCCATAGACATCATGATCCTATGTTTGGACATAGGATCCACCTGGAATGATATCTACTTAAAATAGAATAAAACCGGGTTAGTTATAGTATGTAATACATGATAATATTTAGTTAAGTATTTGCCTCTATGCAATCCCAGACATTCTCTTTTAATTGATCGGGGACAACTGCCCAAGTATCGTAGGTGAAAGGTATATGTGTTCTGACACATACACCAATATAACTACATACTTTCTTTGCACTATCTTTGATTTCTTGACCCATTGAGTTATATTGAACTAACCGCCGTTCTCCAGCCATTCTTTCCTGAGCGAGTTCACGCAAGACTGTCATGCCTCTAGTGAACTTGTTTCGAACAGGTGTGTTCACGGATGTACCATCAGCATGATCGCTCTCCGAGCTAGACATGATGCCAATATGCACAATAGAGAGAAGATATGTTAATAAAAATAGATAATTGGTTAAGTTATCTTCAGAATGATTAATATATAAGTGAATGAGTCATCATCAATATCACTAACCTATTTATTAATTCATGTACCCTCACAATCATTTCTAGTATAGGTGAACGAGTCATCATCAATAATATTAGACAATGTTTCGATGACCCCGTACCCACAATCTTGGCCGTTATCAACTTCATCGTGAACATGATCTTCAACTGTTCTTTGTGGAGGTATCAAAACCACCGATCGACGAGGATCACGTGGATCTTTTAAATAGAAGACTTGTTGTGCTTGTGTGGCTAAAATAAAGGAGTCGGATTTATGTCAAATGCCATTAAGGTCTACAGTTGTAAATCGAACGTCGTCTACGTTAATTTCATAATTAATTACCACCCATTCACATTTGAATAAAACGTCTGTAAAATTATGATAAACAAGCTCCTAAATTTCTTGAAGTACGCCATAAAATGTCATTTCTGACATAAGGGGAATTTTGTCCTTCGAACTAGAAACTTGCAAAGTTTGTGTCGTTATCATAACTCCACTATTCTACACATTTCTAAGTTCATCTCATTTTTTTGTATGATATTGAATATCATTGACCATATAACTATTATAAGTGGTCACTTCTGAACGAGGTCCATGTGATA
>JBBMEG010000173.1:0-10073 GCA_037832605.1 Cyclanthera cordifolia
TTCCAAGCAAGTTGTTACACACATTTTTTTAAATGTCCATCACGTCTAACTTATGTCGCATTTGCCCATTAAAAAACAAATAAACAGTTGGGCTTCGGTAATAGAGTAGCGGTTCTGTCGCCGAAGCCCAATCATTTTCCGCCTAAAATTTGTTTTGGGGAGAAAATATCAGGCAAATGCGGCATAGTATTGACTATATTGCCTTTTCTCAATTTTAAACTTTTTTCTCTCACCCAAAGGTGATAGATTCAACACTCTGTCGCCTTTGCTCAATTTTAAATTTTTTTTCTTTCAACCAAAGGCGACACAGTCAACAGTCTGTCGCCTTTTCTCTGAGATAAAGCAATAGATTAAGCGATATGTCGTATTAGTTTGAGGCAAATGCGACGACGTGTGCTTTCATAGCATTTGCTAGTCAAATGCAACATAATTTGCCTTTGTCGCTGATACTCTCGTCGCCAAGAGTTTAAATATTGTAGTGAAATGAGATAAGAAATAAAAAATTAAACTAAATTCTTATTGAAATCAAAATAAAAAAATTGAATGAAAACATTAAAAACAAGTCAAGAGTTTTATCATTTATTAGATATCGGTTTAAATATTTGTTTTATTGTTGGTATAGCATGAAACCGAAAAAAACCAAACTAAAACCACCTTTGCCTTTAAGGCACAATCCCTAATAGTTATGAACACTTGAACAAGTATGTTGGACATTCTAGTGAATATATGTCTTAATGAATAACCTAAAGACGTTGATAATATATGAACTAAGGTTGTCCACTACATTCTAATGGCATTATTGTACGACTTGCTTTACAAGTGTTGCAAACAATTTAAATATAGTTATTCATATGGAAACATGTTAGCACTAGTGCCTAAGCAAATAGTTTCATACACCTAGACGCGAAATAATTTAGACATCTAAGTAATTTTGTTATAGATACTTTAATAAATATTTCACTTTGATATTTGTATGCTAGCGTAATCTAAATCATATGTAAGTTTTAAACTCTTGCTTTTTAAATCGTCTTAATTTGAAATTAATGGTTATTTCATAGTTCATTTATTTGATTTCTAAACCTTTATTTATTTGTATTTATCCAACATAATATTATTAATTCATTAACTGTCATCAAATTAGTTAATTTGCAAATTTTTCATGTGATCGTTTAAAATATAAAATAAAACTCATATCATAAAAAATACTATGACAAAAATAAAAATTCTAAAAGTACAAAATTAAAATAAAAGGAATAATATTAGCAAAGAAGTTATAAACATAAATATAATATTTGAAATTTGAAATAATAAATTAAAAAAGAATTATATTTTTATTAAAAAACTCACAAATTTCACATCATTCATAAATAACAAAACTTTTCTTTAACAACTCTACACCAAGGTGCATCTAAACAAGCTATTATTACAACACTTTATAACTTCTCTACAAGCAAAAAAAATCAAAATGAGCTATTATAATAACTTATCACTACAAATCATAAACCATAAATCCAATATCCTCTTGAGTCAATGAGAGACGAGTACCTTTTGTTCAAGCGCTAGAATCACTTCTTAAGGTAATAACTCTTGTACTTCTTCAATAATAAAAGATGATAGAAGATGACTGAATTCTTTTTTGTGGCGTTGCATTTCCAACCACTCACTATGAAAATACTCTACGCGAGAAGCATATTGACCCAGCACTCTTTGGCTTGTCTCACCCATGCATATCAATTCACGGTTTCATAAAGCAGAAGTTCACAACTCACCCAAGATTAAAATCACGTCAACATGTAATCATCTTAGTGAAGTACCTAATCAATGTCTATAATAAAATTACTTGATCGATCACAATACTTCAAATTAGTCTTATGCAAAAAAATCTTTTTTCTATAGGCACTATTACTAACATTTCTCGTCCTAGCTATTACAAAGCAGGTCATACTAATAGTGTCTCTAGGACTTAGGCGGCGAGCCTTAGTACATATATTGTAAACAGTTTAGGTTATTAACTTGGAACTAGATCCACTTATATGTCCCAGATAATTGTCAAGTATTCATCTAAATAATAATGAATGTATCGCCATTAATCCAATTAAAGTAATAAGGTTGAATGATGTTTATAATTTAACTACGCAATTAATAGAAATAATAACGTTTATTAATAATTGAAATAATCATTAAATGTTGTTTTTAAATTACAAACTACTAGACTTTTCGAACACATTTAATAAAAATACTTAAGTGGCTTAGTGGGGTATTTTTGTTATTTACAGGACAAGAGGAAGTTATCTAATCTGGAAATTAAAAAAAAATCAATATAAATAAGAAAAGAATATAAAACGAAATCAAATGATTTAGTAATCATAATTTAAAAAGGAGATCAATCATTGAGCATTTTTAACCCATCATTTTCTCTCATCATTCCCCTCATTATTGCTTCATTTTATGCACCCTCGTTCCAAAATATTAGAGTTGCCACCATCATAAACACAAGTTTTTGTGCGACCATCTCAGACGTCAACATGTTGATGCTGCTACCACCCAACTTTTCCCTATTTACCACATGTCTTATTGCAAGACTTCACCTCAGTCGCCTGCCAGAGGCAGCCATGAGTCACTAGCCGAAAGGACCACCAATTTGTGCCGACATCTCTATTACTGATGCAACTTTATACTTAGTAGTTACATGCCACATGTCGTTATTTTGTTCGCTTTGTGTTTGCACGTCACCACCGTAGGCAGTGAGGTCCTTGCCACTACGTCTCGACCTATGTTACGTTGTTTCTGTTTTCATGAAGCTTTCTCCCATGCGTGAAGCGATCATTTAAGGTGCGTCTAACTGATGTTCACATGTGCTACCTTAATACGTGTGCCAAATTTTCTAACTTTGACCGTATGAGCAATTTCGACATCTTAAGTTTGTTTTGTGTTTTGAGGTCTAAATAGTGTTTTTTTCTGGGTGCTTACCTACATTTTAGGGTGTTTCAATTGAACTTTCTTAGAGCGTTAACACTTTTCAAATATGAACTTACGCACAGTTTTACGGACCTTGTACATTGTCTTGTTTATGCTTACTTGTATATATATGATGAAGTAATAAGTTGTATGCCAATATGTGTGATCTTAGCATGCAATTACATATGGTGTTAGATTTCTTGGATGTTCAATATTGCGGAACTTGTTGTATGACATTGTATTTTGAGATGACATTTATTTTATCTACTATTTGTAAGCATGAAAGCAAGTCTATCAAATAAAAAATGAGCAGCTAAAAAATGCAGTACCCTACAAGCTACAAGTCAATAATATATCTTATCAAATTGCAGCTCATTAGTAAACCATATAAGCTCATCCATGAACCTATTACTTATGGCTCACTTCCCACTAGCTCACCACTAAAGCAATCACCACACATCTCTTCGACCATTGTCCTTAGCACACTCTCAAGCTACCAATAACTTTCAATTGGCTAATTCATAGACAACCTTAACATAATGATGTACTATGTTCGAAGCAAAAGAGAGCTTAAATATCGACATCGTGCACACCAAATGTAGCTGCATGTTGTTTTAGAAGAATGCCTCTTCTCTGACATCGACACAATTCTATAAATGCCTAAGAAAAGGGTACACTACTAATACTCAACCAATGACGACCTCACTTGGCACGATTCTGCCTTGTGTGTAACATTTTGAGTACCAAGTGACCCGAGATATGTAGTATTTCACCTATCTAGAGTTGGAATTCACCATCAACCTAGCATCTAGATGACGAAAAATGTAAGAGTAATACTCAACGAACCTTTGTAACAATCTATTAACATGAGAAAAATGCCAATAAGAACCATTAAAGTCAAATAAACATGTTCCTAAAAGACAAGGTGTGCCCGCCAGCACATATGTATAATAAAACAGTAAAATAATTATGTGGAGCAATTAAACAACATAAACTTTATAGGAAAACATCAACACAACAACATGCAATAAGTACAATCACAACTCAATTCATCATGTTTAGTCTAGCCATACGAGTTCACACAGGCACAAAAAATTATACAAACAACAGATAACACACCACAAATCATCACATCAACGTGGAGCAAGGACAACCATAACTCATATCATCTTTCTCAATTTAGCCATACAAGTCATGCTAGTTCAACAAATCACAGAAACATCGGGTAGGATGCAAAGCATATAAGTCTAGCAACTAGTGTAACAACCTGATATTTACTCTTAACTAAAATTGGATTTAATCCCTAGCTGAATGATTTTAAAATTCTTAATTATTTTATTTATTAATTAAAAGGAAGAATAATTTATTTTATTTAGTGGCTTAAATTAAATTATAAGTGATTAAATGCTTGTTTATATAAATAAGTGAAGGAGAAATTCCAAGAAGGTATTAGCCTAAACTCATTTCAAACATGCAATGTGTCAATTCTACTTTACAAAACCATTTGAAACAAACACTCCTATTTCTCTAATTTTAAGTTGTTTTGACCTAAATCATTATAAAACTTCTCTTTCATCTCTTTTAGAAAAAGGTGCCTTCATCTTCTTCATTAGAGCCTTACACCATTTTTATTTTTTTAACTCAAACCACTTGCGAAAAATCTAGCCACCGTAAGAATCCTTGGGCGTCGTTTTCATGAGTAGTCGGCGCCGCTCAAGTCGTGTAAGCCGCCGCAGCAGCCACATTCGAGTCGTCCAGATCTGTCTGCCGCCGCTCGCCGGGCGCAAGCCGTCACAACTTCGTCGGTCGCGTGTTGTTGTTCCGTAGGCTGGTGCCTACCCGAGGGTTCCAATAAAGGGTCCGTTCATGTGCTAGCCTTCATTGATCGTCGGCTTGAAGCTTAGGAGCTCGCTCGTGGGATCGCTTAAGGTAAGGGAATTATATCCGTAAATTGGAATCTTGTTGGTAATATAAGCATGTGTAGGATAAATTGAGTGTAATTTACTTGATGATCTGCATTGATTGCCCTGTTGTTTGTGAATGATATTGTTATCCTATGAACTATACATATGTGATGCACCGAGATATTGACTAATGATGTGGTGACATGTCTTCGTGATGCACCTGTTGACTTATTAAGTACATTGATGTGTGCCTGAGTATTTGAATTACTTATGCATCAATTGGAGAACCACAAGTAATCATCAAACTGAAGGCCCGGGAGTGGCATTGCCTGCAAGGGTAGCCCCGTAAATGTAAATTATTGTCTAAAAGGGGCCCGGGAGTGGCATGTTCAATTAGAATAGCCCCGACATCACCATCACTAATACTGAAGACTTGGGAGTGGCATGCCCTACGAGGGTAGCCCCGACAATGTAAAGTTCTATTGATTGAAGGTCCGGTATTATCATTCATCAAGGCCTAGTGAAGTCGTATCGGTATTATCATTCATCATATGCATCATCTGATATCATGTATTGCAAACCATTTATTAGATACACGCTTGTATGATTTGATGATGTTTGGTTTGATACTGGCTATCCGAGATGGAATTGAACATATAGATATATATAAATATGTGAATATCTGAAAATTGTGATGATGTATACTACTCGAAGATGCTCATATGGATTTCTGCTTATTTGATGTTGTTATATTATTTAGAAGACTGGCCTAATCATGATTGTTGAGATAGAACTGAACCGATAGGTTATATCCAGTTTTGTGCTTCTTGTTAATGTATTGCCACTTGTTGAGGTTCATAAAATATGATGTCTTATTGATGTTTTTGAATCGTTACAAGACGTTTAAGGTGTGTGATAGGCCTGGATGTTCTATGGCGAACTAGCCTACACCGCCGTCCCATTGGGGACTTAATTCATGAATAATTCAGTGGAGCCATATTGTTTTGGTGCGTGTATTGACACAACCGTCCCATAGAGGACAAGACTTGTATTGGTGCGTGCGTTGCCATCACCGTCTCATGGAGGACAAGAATTGATTTTGGTGAGTGCATTGACACCGCGGTCCCATAGAGAACCTTGTTTATTATGTAAGTTTTAGTGAAGATTTGGTTTATGTACCATTTGATTGAGGTATATTATTGAGACCGTCGTGTTTGTTGCTATTTTTGATACCTTATTTGATTATATTCATGTATGATCCCGAGTTGGGAATCCTTACTGAGTTTTCACGAACTCACCCTTTCCACTGTGGAATTCCACAGGTATAACAGGTCTGAACCGGGATGGATGATCGAGCTGGATTGACCATGGGCACCGTTGCACCCTTTATCAATTATTTTCTTTATGTTTCTTCAGCATATTTCAGGGCATGTGTATTCTTTTGGTACTTAAATGATGTTCTGTTTTGGATTTTTACTCGGGTACCTATAACCTGTTTTTTTTTTTTTTTTGAGATTTTGGAACTTAATGACAGTTAAATCTTGTATTTTAATATTTTGTTTTAAGGATATGCCCACGTCATCTTAGTGTTGAAAACTCATGCACTAGAGTAAAAGACCTAGGTTTAGACTTATAGTTTGGGTCGGGTCATATAAGGATGACACAACTCTAAAGAAAAGCATTTACCTAGCTTAATATAGAACTGAGCAATCCAAGCATCTAACAAGAAATGAACTTAAGTGCAAGCTGGATTTATCAAATAGCTCATAATTAGATTCAATATTATAAAATGAACAACCTAAACGTCAACAAGATTATTTATTACATGGATCAACCAAGATATCTAGGGATTACCACGTGTCAAAAGAAATCCAACATGAGAACAAGATGATGAGGCTTAGGTAACATTGGTAGTACGTGAGCAAAGCGAGTTGTAGAGCACCAACGACAACACGCAAATCTGCAACGTCTTGCAACTGAACGAATTGCTTTCGTCGATGAATCCACACGAAGTAGCAGACGAAAGATGCAAAGATTCCTTGCATGCTTGATGTGGCACAGATCACGACATAACAGTGAAAGGATATAGCTTAAGCTGAGTTTCAGGTAGACTTACACTATCATCGAACCTTTAGTAGCAGGGGTGCAACAGTACCTCTTGTGAATCTGGGCTACGGTAGAACGAGCTTCACTTAGGCTGTAAATGGACTTCAGGGGTGGCAACGGAAAATACATTCTAGCAAGGGGAAAAATGAAAACTATAGAGAAATCGTGAGGGTTATTTTCGTTGAGGAGAGGAAAAAAAGGGTTGCGGAGAAGTTGGTTGACATTAAAGAATATAAAAAGGGTTTTGTGAGGGAGGTTGTTTGAAAGGGAGTGAACTTATACACACCAAAGAAGGATACATATATATTTAAAAGTAATGGATTTTCCTAATATATACAAATTTCAATATCGATTTCCAAGATCGAACCCGCAATGTGGTGTTAAACTAGATTACCACCAAACAAATAAAGCAACCTACCACCATCCGATATAATAAATCTTTAGGTGATCTTTGTATATTTTAAATCTCCTATTTACGGGTTTTTTATATGATTTCATTCACGGTTTTATTCTCAATCTTTTATCAATGTGATGAATAAATAAAATAAAAAGACAACCCAACATTCAAAATACTTAATTTTAAATCTCATTTTTTATTTAATTCATCCTTTATATATATATATATATATATATATTTATTTTTGTAATAATAAAAAGAAAAGTGGGAGGGTTATCATCAATATGCTCTGCTATCATGATGTAAAACCTAATAACAAAAAGTTTAATACATAGTCCAAATCACTTGTTAGTTGATATAATAAAATTTATTCCAATCCAACCATTTAAAATATTTGTTTCGTCGGTGATTTTATTATAATTAAAAATTGTATCAAAATAAAATTTCAACATTCCTCACTCCAAATGTTTTTTTATATAATAAAATGAAACAAAACCAGCTATACTTACAAATAATCAATTGGACATTTGGTCTAGTGGTATGATTCTTGATTAGGGTGTGAGAGGTCCTGAGTTCAATTTCGGAATGCCCCCATGTCTTTTAATTATTCTAGATATAGTGTCATCATTATTCCATGCCAAACCTTCTTTCGTTAAAATATCTTAGCCTCACACTCTGTAAGTTCATAATAACTAAGTTGTGAACTCAAAAAAAGATTTCCACTCTAAGTGACAAACAAAACCCGACCCCTGTTCCTAGTAATATTTAGATACCTTAGAAACCACTTAATAGCTTCCCAATGTGCCTTTCCAGGTTTCCCATGTACCTGCTCACTAAACTTGACTTGAGCAGTTGGATAAGTCCGGCCTAGTGCTGACCATTCGATACATCAGACTTCTAGTTGCTTTCCCTTCATGATTAGTAGGAAAATCCTTAGCGGACAGTTTAAAATGTTGTGCTAAAGGAGTCTTTACTGGTTTTGAGTTACACATGTTGAACCTGGCCAATACTTTATCTGTATAGGTCATTTGAGAGAGAAACAAGGTTCCATGAACTCTGTCTCTTCTAATTTCCATACCGAGGATTACTTTAGCAAAACCTTTTATACCAGCACCTGGGAGCCTGTTTTAGTCCATATAGAGACCTATTAAGTTTGCACACCAAAGTGTCAGTCTTCCCTTCTATGAATCCTTCTGGTTGATCCATATAAAGAACCTCTTCTAGGTTACCATGAAGAAAACCAATGGTGACATCCATCTGTTCAAGTTCCAAATTTTCACAAGCCACAATAGTCAACAGAATTCGAATTGATGTGTGTTTAACTACATGTGAGAAAATCTCATTGTAGTCAACACCTTTTTTCTGTCTGAAACCCTTGGCTATTAACCTAGCTTTGAACTTGATTTCTTCATCTGATCCAATTGTCTTTCTTTTGAGGATCCACCTACAAGGAATAGTCTTTTTTCCATCAGGTAGAGTAACAAGATCTCATGTCTTGTTCTTCTTCAGTGAATGCATTTCACTTTTCATAGCCTCCAACTAGCTTGATTTATCTTTACTCAATAGAACTTCCTTGTAGGACTGAGGGTCATCTTCAAGATTAGACAAGCTCACAGCAAAATCAGCTTGAGCAAATCTAGCAGGAGGCCTAGTCTGTCTTCTAGGCCTTTGAGCTCTGAAGATTGAGCCAGTAGGATCTTCTTCTTGTTGAAAAGATTCAGATGTCTCTAGAGAAGTCCTAGGCAGTTCACCTGATTCTTCTTCTGTTTCAGATAGGTAAGGATAGGTCACATCTCTGACCACCTCCACCTTAGGACTTGTACTTTCAGTAGGATTAGAAAATTCCTTCTCTATTCCAGTAGAAAAATCCATGTAGGCTTCCTGCTCTTTAAACACTACATTTCTGTTGACAATGCACCTTCTGCTTGAGAAATCCCAAAGCTTGAAGCCTTTGGATTCTTTAGAATAGCCTAGAAACATGCACTTCAATGCTCTAGGTTCCAGCTTGCCCTGCTTTACTAAAATTTAGCGGATGAGGCTTGATCCCCAAGAAGAGCACTCGAGTAAGCCTTTTAACGTACAATGAAACAAATAACACATACGGTAAGCAAACGAGAACACGAATAACCTCAAGGACTTAAGGGATTCGTTGGTTAAGAAGGTACTACAACCTTCAACACCATTCAAGCCAAGCTTGAAAAAAAGAACCAACGGCCCTAGGAACAACTACTCAAGCCTAGCTCGACTACAACTTAAACAACCATCTCGCTCTCGGCTTCATTGCTCAAACCAAGAACACAACGTGCCATAATTTGGAATGGCATTAACCCAGACATACCCAAAGCTGACCAAGCAAGAAAACAGAACATTGATAAGAACCCATACCTGAGCTCCACGACATGAGATGAACGGGAGAGAAGGAAGTCGTGAGGGAGAGAGGACGAGATGGAGAGAGACAGATCGGGAGAGAGAGCTGCAAGAGAGAGAGAGACCTCGATAGAGACAACGATCGCGAGGAGAGACGGCGGTCACAGTGAGGGTCGCGATGATGGGAGCAGTGTGTCACGGTCTTGCTTGTCCAATGCGTGTTGCACATGGCACCATCAACCTCTACACCCCTTTTCATCATGGTTTTATGTTATTTTGTTAATATTGCATGTTAGGATAGTTTCCTTCATTTTTATCTAGGTGTTGACTCCTCGCCATTT
>JBBMEG010000174.1:0-10071 GCA_037832605.1 Cyclanthera cordifolia
AATGCAAATGTTACTATTTAAGTAACCTATGGTGTATCATTAAATTTGTGAGAAATAGAAGTAAAGTTTTCTCCTCCATATTATTTTTGACAAGTTGGATGACGGAGCTTCGGTTGGAAAGTAAGCCCATGAGAGACAAGTTAGAATAAAAGACGTTTAGTGTTTCATCTCTAGTGGGCTGCATCTAAGTTGTCTTGCTTCTTTAGTGTCCATGTAGTAGTAAAACTTAATAGATTATCTTAAGATGGGATATGTATAAAAATGCTTCCTTGATCATTCACCACGCTCAGATTTTTATTTATGTTATATTTTTTATTGTTCTTCTAAGTTTATTGAAGTGATTTTTTCGAGGTCTTCCTGCTCAGTTTGGACGAAAGAAATGAGAACTATCGTTATAAAAAAAAAACAACTCCGTTTTATAATTCATTATTATTTATCTATTTGATGTTCATGTTCTATTCCTCGTTTGCTCCATTGACTTAATAAATAAATATGTTACGTATATGTGCTTTTAGCATTTAGCGAGCTTTGAGGTGACTATTTTCCTCTTCTTGTGCCTTTCTTACCTTTCTCTCTGTACATCCATGTTTCTTCATGAAAGCCTCATTTGAAAGAAAAATGTATTTAGTTAGATATAAATCCTACACAGTTTATCATCTTCATCAGTTGGATAACTAAATAATCAGGATTTTACTATTGTATTTGCAGAAGACATGCATCCGGGAATGGCTTATTTGTTAAGAATCCAAAGCCTATGATTGAGAAAGCTGAGTCATTTCTTAGTTCATTGGTTAGGTAATAAACTTGTTCGTCTTTGAGCTGTTATTATTGTTCATGATATCTCAATGCTGATTAGTAAGAATTATCATATTTTTGTTATGGTTTGAGAAATGAATATATGGGTCTTACTTGTTTTGAATTTGTAAATAGTCAAACATCAATCACATTGTTTATTATAAAGAAATAAAATAAAAGGAAAATAAAGCTTTTTCCTGGTTGTTTCTCAACTTGGTTTATTTTAATCTAATTCTTCATGCTTATTTATAAAGAATGGATATACTTGGCAAATGACCACAAAATTATAACAATCCCCACTGGGAGTACATTGCTTGTGCTGTATATTTCCTCTATGAAACTTAGGGCGTTACATAACTTTTGGTGAAGTCTCATGCTTATGAATTTGCACTATCACACTGAGATTTTGATGGTGTCGCCATGCTATTGTATTAGCTTGAGCTAGGGCTCATATGTATAGGGTAAATGTAAAATTATGATCTTATGGTAGAACACAATTGCTCATATGACCTCTGTGGTTGTATTCACGTAGTTTGATAAATAATAGTAAAAAATATTTCTTTCCTGCTGTGATTCCAATGTAACATTCATTGAAGAGGCCATATTTTCTGAGAGGAATAGGAATATTTAGAATATATTAGGGTGTAAGATCCCTAATTCCCTTGAATATTCTAGAAGGGGCTAATTAGAAAGCTCCATAGTGGGTTGTTAGATGGAGAGTTGTATTTGGCCTCTTGTGGCTATAAAAGGAGAGGCAAGAGAGAAGGGGGGATTATTTTGGGCTAAGTCGTAGGACTTTGAGGAGAGGTTCCGATGCTCTCGAACTCACCAATTAGCTCATTCTTATCGTTTGCTTTCTTATTGTAGTTTCCATTTCGTTTGTGTTTCCTTAATGTTCTTGTTCATGAAGAATTAAATGTTGTTTTGTTCAGTTTATGAGAATTATTTTTCCATTATGTGCTATCTGGAATTTAATTAAGAATTGATTGGAGAAGAAGGTATTGGATACCTTACAAATTGGTATTAGAGCACTAAAGTTCTGGGAAAAGAAAACGGCTCCCTCTTCCATTAAAGAACGGTTAGACAAGCAGGATCAAGAAATTGACAGATTACATGAATCAGTTGCCAAAATTGAAAGTCGATTGAAGCATCTAATCAAATTGGTGGACGATTTCGTAGTGAAGAATCAGGAGAAACCTTAGAGAAGAAAGATGAATTAATTCAGTATAAGGATCCAGAAGAGGTTAAAGAAAAAAAGAGGATGAACCGAATCACGGTGATTCTAGCGAAGAACATCATACAAAACTAGAAGAGATCATCATGATACAACTGAATTAGAATGAGGAGATCAAAATCAATGAGGAATGTATATCAGCAGAGGGCATAGAGTTTTACAAAGTCGAGATTGAAGATACAAATTCTGGACAAATCGAGCTACAGAAAGTGATGTTCCAACAAAGAAACAAGAAGAAAACATGGGAATTGAGAGAGTTGTTGAAGACCAACGGCTAAAAATTAAAGAACGATGTGGATCGACCAAAGTAGATGGTCCTAAAGTCTCGCTTGATTATGCCGTCAGAGAGAGAACATCATGTAGGGCAAATAGGATCTCGTCGAAGAGGTAAGCGGCCAAAGAGAAAAACGATTGTGAAAGGAGCGATTAAAGCTGACCCGACCATGCCAGTGGACAGAATCATAGTTGGAAAAAACGGTCGTCATCTATTGTGGGAATATTGGGTAGAGAAGATGAAATGGGCCAAATGAAAAAGATTTGATGGTGTTGCATTAGGAATGGAGGCGGAAAAATAAAAAGGAAGAACCCTAAATATGGGGTGGGCAGAAATAATGCTACTGTGGGGCCTTATAAAGAGCTACATTTGATTGGGCCAACAAATGACGTTTATGGGCTACGTAAGTTAAGCACAAATAGGCTGTTTTTTAAAAGAAAAATAGAAAAGGACAACAGATGGACACAAAGGAGTGTTGGTCGAAGAAAAAGAAAATTCAAATCTCAGTGGGCTAAACTAGTTAATCCATATGTTTTTCATTAAAAAAGGGTTGCATATGAGGGGAATGGATTAATGGGCCTTTTGAATTAGGTTGGAATAATCTAAGTGGACTTCGGACGTTCATGGTTTATAGACTAAGGTTCAAATTTTGGGAAAGAAAAGCAATGGATTTTATCTTATCTGTTTTGGGTTGCATGGGCTATTTAGACAAAGATCTAAATGGAGAGATGTGATGGAGTTCTGTTGGCAACCACCATTTTGGGTTGAGGAGAGTTTTGGAGAAGGTTGGACCAATGTGTTTAGATATTTATATCATAAACGCAGCCAACGGTTCAAATGAACCAACTGACTAAAAACCTAATTATTGTCACATTTTTTGTTACATTTAGGTACACGATTAGTTTCACAAATCACGGGGAAGCATCACGATGCACAACACCACCAAAAAGTCGACATCGTTTACTTTGATGATCATAACAGTCGATCATTGTCATTCCCTCAAGCGTTAGTCACGACCAAACAAGTTATGGTCGTAGTTCTTCATCATCACCATCATTCATCATTGTTCCCTGAAACTGAAGATGCAGCCACAAGCTACCTCACATGGATCCGTCTTTCACCTCATAAAATGGAAATGATTTACCTCATTCTGAACGAGTTCACTACAATGAAGATGTTGAAGGGAGGATTGCTGCCTCAAAATTTAGAAGGATTTACCTTCACAGCTTTGGCCCACATTAGCGACATTCGAAATTTGAAGACCGAAAAGCACATCGATCTCAAGTCGGTACCGAATGAATTGAAGACGACACCTGTTATCTTCCCAAACTCGATACACCATGTTTTCTCCTTTGTTATCAACCCGATTAGTTTGAAATTGCTTATCAAAGCAATGTTTCAAGATTTGGAAATTAGTGGGCATGAGACCAATGCAATGTGGATGTGATGATCGTCAAGCTGCCCTGGGAGTTTACTCGCAACAAGTACTTTGAAGGAGAGCATTTTACTTTGGCTATGGGGACAGTTATGGAAAAGTACAGTAAGAAGATTGGGAAATCATGGATCAAAAGAACAACGAAAATTGTCGATGAATGAATGTTATTAAAGCATTTAACAAAGTACAACCACAAGTTGACGTTGAAGCAGATCACCAACATTTCAAAATACGAAAAGGAAGTCCAAGTGATTTCAAAATACGAAAAGGAAGTCTAAGAGATGATAGGAAAATGGGGTTGTTAAGAACGTAAATTTTCTCATTGGCACTCTGAAGCGAAGAGCCCATATCAAAGAATAACTTTGTTTGGGGTCGGATTTTATAAAGTTTTGAAGGGAATGATTGTGGAAGCTTGTCAAGTGGTTTTTTATCCTAGACTCCACCATTATGATGTTTGCTATGGGCAATGGAAGGGTCACATCCAGATTATGAATCATGAAGAGAGGTACGGACAAAAAAGATAAGCACCACCTTGAGGTCAAGGTGTGTCTCGACTCGGGCGGTATTGTAAGACCTCTAATTCCCATGAATATTCTAGATGGGGCAAATTGGAAAGCTCCATAATGGGTTGTTAGATGGAGAGTGGTCTTTGGCCTCTTGTGGCTATAAATAAGGAGGGGAGGCACGAGAGAATGGGGATTATTTTGGGCTAAGTCGTAGGACTTGGAGGAGAGGTTCTGATGCTCTCAAACTCACCGGCTAGCTCGTTCTTATCATTTCCTTTCTTATTGTAGTTTCCATTTCGTTTGTGTTTCCTTAATGTTCTTGTTCACTGAGAATTAAATGTTGTTTTGTTCAGTTTATGAGTATTATTTTTCCATTATTTGCTATCTGGAATTTAATTAAGAATTGATTGGAGAAAAAGGTATTGGATACCTTGTAGGGGCACTTGTGCAATTAGTTAGAAAGTTAGTTATACATTGTGGTTATAAATAGAGAGAGATAGTTAGTGATGGGGGATATGAATTGTAATGTGAATTGGGCTTGTGTATTCTCAAGATTTGAGAGGGTCCAAGTACCTCGGACGACTTGGGTTATTGTGTTTGTTATGGTTTATTAATAAAAGAGTTTGGTTCTTATCAATTTGTATCAGAGCGCATTTACAATACCAAGACGGGTAAGATCGACAATCGGGTGAAGGCGTTGGAGGACCAATTCAAGACGATTGAAGCAAATCGACAGGCGATGGAAACTCGGTTGGAAAAAAAAACAGGCTGTGGCGAATTTGGAGATGAAAACGACAAATTCGGAGTTGACGATGGAGTTCGATTCACTTAAACAAGAACTTCAATTGTTCTTGGTGCAACAACGGGAAGCAAAGGAAACGGCTGCTGTCGGTGAAGGAGGCGTGACGAGGGCACAGGCTGTGGGTAAGATCGCAGCGGGGATCGGCGTGAAGGGAGTGGAATTAGAAGTCTTGAAACGAGAACGAGAGGAGCGGGTGTTAGAGAAACAAAAAAAATTTAAAACAGAGAAGGTTGTTGAAGTTAAGAGTCGTTATGGCCAAGAAATAGAGAAGAGAAAGATCTTGTTGGTGCAAAATGCATTACAAAGCGTTTGCTACGACGATTGCAGCCAAGAAACGAGAAAAATCAGCAAGAAAAGAACGGGTCATAGAAGAGGAGACCGAAGAAGAAGAGGAAAGGGAAGAGTCGACATCCAATTACTCGGAAATCAGATAAAATCCCACAAATGGTAAACCGTACCAATAACAGAATTTGCCGGGGAAGAAAACTTCAAAATGTGGGGTAATTGTTGACGAAAAAGGGGATTTTAAGAAGCAGATGCGTTTGCATACTTCGCTGGCAACGAGTTCATCGATGGCCAAAAAAGAAGGATACACAGATCAAGAAGAAAACCCCAATTTGATATTACTACCGAATATGAGGAGCAAATTGTTATTTTTGACCCTTCATTCAATTATAAACTCTCCTCAAGGTCGAAAATTTGGTTTTGAATCAAGAACGCCACCCAAATTGTCCTCTTCATCAATTTGTTCGTCGGTGTAGTGATGTTTCTTTCTTCACGATTAATTCCTAATCACTAGATCTTGATTGGGTTTCGATTTTGGGAGGACGGCGGTGGAGCAACATGGTTGGCGGCGGCTTGGGCAGAGGTTGTATTTTGATTATTGCGCGTTGGGTGCTGTCGGGCGGCACGAGTGGGTGGCTATAGCGTGGGGTTCTGACGACAGCGAGGATGTGACAGTTGACGATGGTTGGCGAGGGCGAGGCGAGCTAGAGGGGTGGAACTTCGGCGGTGGTGGAACGGAGATGGTGAAGTCGCGAGGGAGCTGAAAAATTGAGGGTAAGCCTTGCTCTAATCTGTCTTGAAAAAAAAGGGTCTCTGAAGCGAAGAGTTGAGAAAACAGCTTGGGAAAACAACGTTAAAAAAAGTCACGTGCGTAAAGAAAAAAGGTAAAATAAAAAGGGGTGATTGACGGCTAGGGTTTAAATGTGGCATTTGATGTAAAAAAAAAGTGACGGGTTGAGTTGATTTAAAAAAGAAAATTGTGGCCCATTACCTTGATTGATGGATTTGGAATATGGGCTTCAATTTAACTGCGATGGACATTAGTGAGACTGTTGTGTGAAAGCCATGAATCTATTGAAGGGCTAATTTTTTGGGTTGTTTGGGTTTGCTACTTCAACAACCTGTGCTGAAATTTTATTCTTGAGTTTGTTGGGCTTTATGTTTTATGTTCCATTTTTGTAAACCCACTATGAGGACAAGGTGCTTTAAAGGGGAGAGTTTTTATAGGTTTAGGAATATTAAGAATATATTAGAGGCACTTGTGCAATTAGTTAGAAAGTTAGTTATACATTGTGGTTATAAATAGAGAGAGATAGTTAGTGATGGGTGATATGAATTGTAATGTGAATTGAGCTTGAGTGTTCTCATGATTAAGGAGGGTCCAAATTCCTTGAACGACTTGGGTTATTGTGTTTGTTATGGTTCGTTAATAAAAGAGTTTGGTTCTTATCAATTTCTTGCTATTAGTATAATGCACCAACGTAGATCAATACACTTACAAAATACATCTGATTAAGTCTCATGTGTGTTTTTTTTATAAACACACAAACTTCCATTGAAAAAAAGAAAAAATACACAAACATACAAAAAGAAGCCTTTGATTAGGTCTCATGTTAGCCAGAGGGGTCTATTTTGCTATTTTATCAAAGAACATGGGTGCTAAATAATAACTTCTAGTCCATTGCCTTGGCTATTGGTGTACTATAAAGTACAGACACTTCATTTTGGGCAGAGTGTCCGTGTCGGACACGCTCGGACACGTGTCGGACATGCAAATTGAAGTGTCCAGTTTTTTTTTTTTTTTTATTTAATAACGGACACGACAAGGTCACGTTTGCTATTTTATTAAAGAACATGGGTGCAAAATAATAACTTTTAGTCCATTGCCTTGGCTATTGGGGTACTATAAAGCAGAGACACTTCATCTTGGCAGAGTGCCCGTGTCGGACATGTGTGTGGACACGGACACGCCTCAGACACGTGTCAGATATGCGAATTGAAGTGTCCAGTTTTTATTTATATTTTTTATTTAATAACAGACACGACAAGGACACGGTAAGGACACGTTTGCAAGATTTTTTTTTGAAAAAAATAGTTTGTTTAACTCAAATAAGATGATCATTTTGTTTCCTTTAATTAGCCCACTCTTAAAAAGTAAAACTTGCATTTTTTATCTTAAAA
The DNA here is from genome assembly GCA_037832605.1 of Cyclanthera cordifolia. Lineage (NCBI taxonomy): Eukaryota > Viridiplantae > Streptophyta > Magnoliopsida > Cucurbitales > Cucurbitaceae > Cyclanthera > Cyclanthera cordifolia. Next base: position 7,513 of record JBBMEG010000174.1, read on the forward strand.
TTAACAAAAAAACAAACAAATTAACCTCATATAATGTTGAATTGAACCAAGAAAACTTCTCCAACAATTTATTGTTCATCTTCCTCTTTGTCACTCTGCCTCTCCACCAATCCATCTTCAACAAGATTCACCTCACCATTAATCAATGTAATGTTTCTTTTTCTAAATAAAACAAGAGTCGCCTTATATCCTTCCACTCAATCACCAACGAGTCCCCTCTCTTGTGTAAATCTCCAAATCCCATCAAGCAAATGATTTCTTAAAAAATATTTAACCATAGAAAAAGAGTAAAAATCAAAGTACTTCGAATAAAACCATTTATTGTTTTCATATTATTTGGTCTAGTTATTATTATTTCTGTATATATAAATAAAATTGACAATATCCTAAACGTGTCCGTGTCCTAGTTTTTTCAAAATTGGCGTGTTGCCGTGTCCGGTCGTGTCCGTGTCCCGTGTCCGTATCCGTGCTTCTTAGTTTGGGGTAAACCATTCTTTGGAATTGTTGCTTATTATTGATGAATAGTGAATCATAGGGACACATAACTGATGTCCTTTTCTGTTTAGCAAAATAAGTAGATAAATAAAGTTTACATGCTGAGAAAAAAAGAGAGGATAGATTAAAGAAGCTTTGAAGAGCTACTAGCCATATATCAATGTAAATATTTTCCCTATCAAATTCTTTTTGATGCTCTATTTGGTACGTGAAGCAATATGACTTACTACTCTTTTTTGTTTTTCTTTTAAATAAACCAGTGAACATATGAGGCCCATTGAATGCGTACCTTTGCATGAACTTATCTGCTTCAAAGATGTTAGAAAACTTCAGCTGGTAAGCATGCCAACAGCACTCCAATATGAATCTACGCGTTCCTGATCATTACTTGAAAGTTCAAATATTCTCTTTTACTAATAAATATGCTAGCTATTGAGACGATTTTAAGGAAATTCATGTGTCTATGTTGAAATTCATTATTGTAAATCTAACTGTCTAAAGTTCATTATCTTGCACTGCATCCTTATTCAACCGTTTACATTTGTTTTCTGTTTTGTGCCCACATCTTTCCTCTCAAACTGGTTGTAGTTTTCTAGTGGTGGTTATTAGGACATCTTCATCTATTCTAGAATTTTTTCAGATTACACAGTTTGACTGAACTTAAAAGTGGGCATAAATAAGTAATCTGAAAACCGTCATTCTCTCGTGTTAATTTCCTTATTTGGTCCATCAAAATTGAGCTTTTGGCTCTTCTGTACCCGGAGCTGAATTGGTCAGAAGGAAATTAGAGGATAGAAATTCACCATCTCTTGTTATTGTTTTAGAGTAATGATTGTCTAAAATAATTATTAAGAAGGGAAAGATTAGGAAACTAGCTTTTTTTCAGTCCAAAGGGAATTATGAAAGAACTCCGTTAAATCATGGTAGGACAGCAGGTGATTTATTTACTATCCCTTGGTTATAAGTAGCATCTATGATCTAATTGACCAAACATAACCGAACGAACCCAACTCCACATCCAAGTTCTCCATTTAAAAATCTAAGCTTTTCTTAGCCAAGACTTAATCCAATCTGATATTTTTGATTTGGCATTGTTTCCACTTTTTCTAACCCTAGGTGGGTTGCACCAGCCATTGTCATTAGGGAGTCCTACAGCCTAAAAATAGCATTGTTAGGAGTCACTAAAGATCAAAATGTTGTTGAGGAGTGATTCACTCTCTTTTATCTTTGCATTATTCAATTGGGAACCTGTCAGTTATTGGTCTAATTTCTTGATTTCTTGCAATCTCATCTTTGTTCTTAGAAGAAATGAAGTTGGAAATCAAAGATGTAGGGCTAGAACAAATTGTAAAATCTACCCTGAGGGATGAGCTAAAGTTAGTATGTACACTCCCGACAAAATTGATTATTGTCTAGCACATCTAACTCTATTCATGCTCTTTCACTTTATATCTGCAAGTTTTTTTGGTTCCATTCATTTATTTATATATATTTATTCAGGCTCTGATTGGAGATCCAAGAAGAAGAATTCAAGTGGATCTTCTGGAGTTCGAGAAAATCATAAAATGTACTTGTTGCAATGAAAACAAAAATAGTCTTTTACCATGTGCACACGATTCAACCATTATGTGAGTAAAACTGCCATTTGTTGATTTTTTTCATATATTTTTCATGGAAAAATTGCACAAACCACCTCTAAAGTAAGGTGTTTATAACAATTAAGTTTTTGAACTCTCAATTTGAGCAATCACCTCCCCTAAAGTTTGAAAAATGTTGCAATTAACACCTTTAAGTTAATTTTAAGAGATTTTCACACGTCGAACATCTCTGTGGCACTATTATGGTGGCGTGGTTATATCAGAATACTATAAGTTGCTTATTTGAGTGTAAAACCAGATTTGTAACGTCCATTTTCCTCCTCGAGTATTATTGAGAATTCATGCTTTGCTTCAGCTCCAAACTTATATTGATAAGTTTGGGCCTTATCTGAATTATGAATAATATAGGGGTATAAGAGAAATTAGTTAGAGAGTTTGTTAGAGTTTTCTATTATAAATAGAGGGT
>JBBMEG010000175.1:0-10068 GCA_037832605.1 Cyclanthera cordifolia
TTGGTGTCGATCTCGTTATTGTTGAAATTATCTATGAATATCTAATTTGAGTATGTTGCATATTAGGACAACTCGAGCATGTACGATCACTTATTTATAAGTTGTTTGTCATATATATTGCTATTTATGAATTGTTCACTGTTTAATGATCGGTTTAGTATTAGTTATGAGTTGGCGACCTACCTAGAAATTAATTTCCTACAGGTAAATGATCTATTTTGTATTGAATAAGAGGGGAAAACAAACCTACATAAAGGGCACTAGAGAAACTCTAATCATTGATCAAGTGGATGCTAATGCATCAATAGTGCCAGCTAAGCTATGTGTCACGATCCAACTTCGTTGTCATTGCAAAGCGATCATGAGGCACATGCGCTCTAACCCGACAAGCTAGTCAGCCAAACGAAAATCGCAGAGCGGGTGGCACAACAGGGCCAACCTCCCACACTGGCCTCGAGAAAGGTTTTCGAAAGAGAGAAAGAACGTTTTCAAATATGTTTTGTCTTTGAAAAGTATATGACAGTATGCAATAAGGACGCAACAACTAGCTTGCATTCATCATATAATCACTTGGTAAGAAGGAAGCTTCAAGAAGTCATACCCCCTATAGTACATTTTGGACCATAATTGATGTGACACCCTTACGTATGAAAATGGCGAGGAGTCAACACCTAGAAAAAAAATGAAGGAAACTATCCTAACATGCAATATTAACAAAATAACATAAAAGTATGATGAAAAGTGAGAGGTTCATACGGCCATATGCAACACGTACTAGACAAGCAAGACCGTGACACTATGCTCGCTTTGGCCAATGGACATTTTTTCAAGTTTGTAATCTTGAAGTTGTTTTTTTTATAAATATTCAAATATTGGGGTTTTCGTTTCGTCCCTTTTAATTTAAAGATTGCAGCAGTTTTGGTGGATTTGCATTTGGGAAATTGTGGCAGGTGTTGTAGTTTAAGAACATATTTCCAAGGCAAATTTTATAATAATTGCAATCTTTGAATCGTGATGGATTATTTGGAAGTGTATTGTTCTGTTGTTTACAAAATATTTCCCTGAATCGCGATCGATTCATTTTCATTATGAATGGTTGTTTAGGTTAAATTTTACTTCCATTAGCTTTATTTGGAGGTGTATCGTTGTGTTGTTTATTTTCTTGTGTATTCTTTGGTCTGATAGTCGTTAATCGTAGATTTTTAGATGGTTTGAAATGCAGATGCAGTCGAGATAGTTTTATAGAATGGTAAATGCAAAATCAGAAACGTGTGTCTCACAATTATTAGTCTGTAAATGTGAATTTAAATCGTGACGTAAGATTCATTCATAATAATGGGCCGAGGATGAGAGGCGATTAATTGATGTTTTAAATATATATTAATAATATTGTATTTATTTTAGATATTGTGGGAGATGAGGTGATCAATTTTATTTAGGTGTGCTAAATGAAGATGCTGATATTTCTAATCTGAATACGACGTTTATTGCATTTACCCCGAAAATCCAACGCCCCTGTAAGATGGAAGATTTCATGCCAATAAGTCTCTGCAATACCATCTATAAAATCATTGCAAAAATGTTGGCTAACCGATTAAAGCCTTTCCTTAATAAAATTGTTTCTCCAAATCAATCAGCTTTTGTCCCTGGAAGGCTTATATCTGACAATGTGATGATTGGTTTCGAATGTATTCACGTTATTAATCAAAAAAAAAGTAAAGAAGAGTGGGCTGCGTTTAAATTGAATATGAGTAAAGTTTATGACAAGGTGAATTGCAGCTTTATTCTCAAGGTGATGAGAAAGATGGGGTACAGTGATTCTTGGATTTAAAAAATCAAGGCTTACATTTCTACTGTTCATTCTGCAGTTTTGATTAACTGGTTCCCCCATAATTCGTTTGCTTCGGGCCGAGGTCTGAGATAGGGAGACCCGCTTTCTCCGTATCTTTTTCTAATTTGTGCTTAACGGTTCTCGTCTCTTCTTAACAGGGGAGAGACGATGAACAAGTTTAAAGGTTTGAAAATTAATAGTTTTTGCCCTTCTATTTCACATCTTTTCTTTGTTGATGATAGTTTGTTATTTTTTAGGGCTTTAGATTCTGATTGTTTGGCCATTAAAAATATTATTGATGTGTATGGCTTAGCGTCCGGTCAAGTTGTTAATTTTGAGAAATCAACTGTGATATTAAGCAAAAATGTGGTGGGTTCTAACAAGATTAAAATGTCAAAATTCTTGGTGTTAAGGCTGATGACAATTTAGGGTGTTATCTTGGCATGTCGTCGTAATCTGGTCATAACAAAAAATTATTATTCAAAAAGATTTTGGGGCGTGTTAGGAATTGTCTTCAAGGTTGGGAAGGTAAAATTATTTCAAAAATGGGGCAAGAAAATTCTTATCAAGGTTGTATTTCAAGTGATTCCTACTTATAGGATGAGTTGTTTTTGTCTCTTAAAAGAAATTTGTGAGGAAATTGATAAGTATGGGCTAATTTCTGGTGGGTTATGAGAATGAGCGCAAAAAGGCTCATTGGAGGTGCTCGAAAAAGTTGTGCACGAGTAAAGAAACATGAGGCTTGGGGTTTCATGGTTTCAGTCAGTTCAATCAAGCGATGTTTGCTAAACAAAGTTGAAGAATTCTTCGTGAGCTTGAGAGCTTATTGGCTAAAGTTCTAAAGGGTCGTTACTTTAGGGGGGGATTTCCTGGGTGCTCAAATTGGGAGGTCCCCGTCTCTTATTTGGTGCAGTGTTCTTTGGGGTCGTGATCTTTTTAGGCATGATTATCGGTGGAAGGTGGGCAACGGTAAATCTATTGTGATTGGAAGAGACTCTTGGCTTGGTAGGCCTGAAAATTCTTACGCGTTTAATGCTCAGATTCCTTGGAAGGATATGAAAGTGGCTAAGATCATTTATGATGCGCGAAATTGAGATGTTTGTAAAATTGAAAGTATTTTCTCTAGAGTTGAGACTGATATAATTTTGAAAACACCACTGAGGAGAGGCCTAGGGATGATGAAATTAATTGTAATCTAAGTTCTAATGGTCGTTTTAATGTTAAAACTCCATATTATTTGACAATGAATCTATATAATGCATCATTGCACTCCCCTTCTGATTTTTCTCTTAAAGCTAAGATTTGGAAATCATTCTCAAAAGTTCATATTGTCCCTAAGGTTAAGATTGGGCTTAGAATATGTTGAATAATATTATCCATTCTAAGGAGAATATTCAAAAAAAGGTGGATACTAATGGTTATTGTCTCATGTGTGGCAAAATTTTTGAAACTAATATGCATATCATAAAAGACTGCAAAGTGATGGTTTAGGTTTGGTTAAATTTTTTTCCACTTTTATCTGACTTTTCTTCCTTTTTCAGGTATGTGGATTAGGAGAAAGTTTATGGGAGGGAATAATTTCAAGAATCTCGCGTCATGATCTTTCAAAAGTCATGATTGTGATATGGCAGCTGTGGAATTATCACAATGCTCCTAATAGGAAGCTTATTATTATGATTTCTGAAACGAGTAATTCTTACTCTAGTATGTCTTTCTCTGGAACAGGTGATGAGTTTCTCGTGGAATTTGAGGGAGACACCTCGGATGTTTGGAAGCCTCCACCTGAAGGACTTTGGAAGCTGAACGTTGATGGTTCGTGGGATGCTCGAATTGAGGCTGGTGGATTATAGTGGATTTTCTGCGATAGCTGTGATTTGCCCCTGTTCGTTGGTGCTCGTAAGGATGTCAAAGCCTATTCAGCAATTATGATGGAAGACTTGGCATTGAAGGAGGGGTTGAAACATCTTTTGGAAGCTAACTATGGATTACTTCCTTTTATCTTGGAGGAATCGGATTCTCTCAATCTTATCAATATAGTTAATGGAATTTCCCAAGCTTCTTTTGACCTCAACAACATTATTGAGGATGTTAAAGACTTGATTCCTCGGTTTCAGAGATTTCGTTTTCTTTTTGTAAGAGAGATTGTAACCGCGTTGCTGGCTTGTTGGCTTAGCCGTTGGTGGTGCCTAGTTCTTTTTCGTCGTGTTTCTTGGATTCCTGTGGCTAGTGAACTTGAGGGTGTTGTTAGTTGGGAGAGTCTCCCGCTGAGGTGAATGTTTTGGTATTGTTAGAGCAAGTTGGCTCTTGATTCTTGTGGTTAATGCAAAATATACTTTTATTTTCAAAAAAAAAATTGTATTTATAAATAATACTATATATATATATTTATTTATTTATAATATAATATAATTGTATTTAAAATATAATGCGTATTTATAAAAGACAATACAATATTATAATGTCATTGTATTTGTATATAATACTATGTTTATAATAATAATAATAATATATATTTATAAAAATTAATATTGTATTTATATAATGCACATTAATAATAATATTGTATTTATAAATAATATTATATTTATAAATATTTATTTATAATATTAATATATTCAAAATATAATACATATTTATAAAACAATACTTTTTGTATTGTATATAATATTGTATTTATAATAATAATAATAATACGTATTTATAAAAAAATATTGTATTTATAAATACGCAATAATAATACTATTTTTATAAATAATATTATATTTATAATAATAATAATACGTAATTATAAAACATTATACTATAATTATAAATAATAATATATTTATAAATACATATTACTATTATGTATTAATAATATTGTATTTAATTTCAACAAAAAATACGGTATTTATTATTAATAAAGAGAATGTTAGTTCTGTCTTTTCATCTTCAGACCGAATTTGAATTTTAATGTTTAAATTATTTTTGTTAAACTTTAAAAAAATGCAACATATTTGCAATATTTTATTGCAAATGTCTAATGGTTGATCTTTTCCTTTTGCAATTTATGAAAATAATAAAATATGTATTTATATAATTTATAAAATAAAATTTGCCCTAGCTGATCCACCTTTGACAAGTGGCCATTCTCTCTTACCATCTTCCTTGTTGAACGAAATCCAAATCTGTAAGCTCGTTGACTCGTTTTGTGAACCCACCCAAATCCGCAACCTGACGAACCTTCGCCTACCCAGACCCGCACGGGTTTGCCCAACCCGCTCCTGTGCTTGACCGCGTGTGGCCCATTCCATTTTGAGTATAATGGGCTTGTTGTTGGTCCATTTTATGTTAGAGAAATATAAAAGAATGGCTTCTTTTGTGAAAACAAGTCATGATGTAACTACAATTTTCATTTGTTTAATTTTATGTTTTTTTTTATTTGGGTAGTAACAAGATTTGGAACTGTTTATTTCACATGTTTATTGAAGAATGTTTGTATCTCTTATATAGAAGAGAGGTTAAAAAATTTAGCTAAACAACAAGAACAAGAAAAGCTAATTTCATAATAGAAAAATAAGAATAAAAATAACAATAACAAGAAAAACTAACTTCATAACAAAAAAATAAGAATGGAAAATAGTAGTAAAGTGAAGAATAATAGTTGAGTAAATGTAGGAGATGTAACAGATTGTTTCCCATGATGTTGATACTCCCCCTCAAGATGTATGATCATGTAAATTAAGGATCCCCATCTTGACCATAAACTGTTTGATTTAAGTTATCGACAACGATTTAGTAAACATATCTGCAAGATGGTCGTTGGACCATATTGGCATTAGTTTTAGCATCCCTTTATCAATCTTATCACGCACGAAATGACAATCAACTTGTATGTGCTTCGAACGCTCATGGAATACAGGATTTGAAGTGATGAAATACCAGCCAGACTGTCACAATATACCAGTACAGGTGATGGAGTGATAACCTGCATATCATGAAGGAGAAATTTTAACCAACATATTTCACTAGTGACGTTTGCTAAGGCTCTATATTCTGCTTCAGCTCATGAGCGAGATACCACAGTTTGCTTTTTGGTTTTCCACGAGATGAGAGAGTCTCCAAAGAAAATGCAGAAGCCTGTGACTGATCGTCGAGTATCTTGACTGATCAACAAATGCTTTGAGTTGGAGGGAATTACTTGTTCGTAACACAACACCTTGTCCAGCATTCCCTTTAAGGTACCTTAGAAGATACAAAGTTGCCTCAAGGTGAGAAGTTTGAGGTCTTGAAACGAATTGTGTTAATTTGTGAACTGCAAAGAAAATGTCAGATCTTGTAATCTGAAGATAAAGCAACCGCCCAACAAGCCTTTTGTATTCATGAGACTTTTCTTTGGTATGTCCCTTGTATCTGCAATGAGTACACTTAGCATTCATCCGTCGTGACTGATAACTAGCAGCATAATGCTCACTTCTTTTGCCTCCGGCTACGAGCAATGCAACAGGATCTGGTGTATGGACTGATAAACCCGTTGCCATTTGTCTCTCCTCTTGAATTAATAGGGAGAAGACCTTGCTAATTGATGGAATAGGTTCCATTAATAGAACCTAAGATCTAATGGCAGCAAACGATTCATTTAATCCCATAAGGAAAACTATAACATATTCTGAACCAAGATGATTAAGGACTGCTTAAATCCTACACAAGTACAATCATTTAAAGGTCTAAAATCCATCAATTCATGCCATATGGTTTTGATTCTTGTAAAATAAACTTCAATAAAAGACGAACCTTGTGTTGTTGAGACAAACTATTTCCTTAATTTTAAAATTTGTGGCCCGTTACTTTCTTTAAACCTTTCCCACAGTTCATCCCATATCTCTTTTACACAGCCGTTGTAGACAATAGTGGGTGCTATTTCTTTTGTCATTGAATTCATAATCCAAGAGCAGATGATATCGTTATTACACCTCCAAGAAACAGCAAGCTTTGAATTCGAAGGCTTTTTTATTGTTCCAGACACAAAACCCTCTTTATTTTTACCCGAGTGTGCTATTGTCATTGCTCTTTTCCAAGAAACGTAATTAGAAACGCCGATGAGAGGTTGTGTGACTAGCATAGTGACTGAGTTGAGAGAAGGATGAAGAAAGAAAGGGTTGAATTGAGCTTCAAGACTGGCCGTGTCTTCTGTGCTTATTTTTTCCATTCTGCCATGATTAACGACGATTAAGCAAGTAGATGAAGTCTGGAGCGAAAAATACTAATTTCGCTCTGATACCATAACAAGATTTGGAACTGTTTATTTCACATGTTTATTGAAGAATGTTTGTATCTCCTATACATAAGAGATGTTACAGAATTTAGCTAAACAACAATAATAAGAAAAGCTAACTCCATAAGAGAAAAATAAGAATCTAAACAGTAATAACAAGAAAAGCTAACTTCATAACAGAAAAATAAGAATGGAAAATAGCAGTAAAGTGAAGAATAACAGTTGAGTAAATGTAGGAGATGTAACAGATTGTTTCACATGATGTTGATAGGTAGCATTGTGATTTTTCTTTCTCCCAATTATACCCTTCTCGTTGCTAGGTGTGAAGGAAATAAGGAGTAGTTAAATTCTCCTAAAATCATGGAGATACAAATACCAATTTTTTATCATATATTCATGCATCCTTCCAAAAATTCAAATGATTTGAAAACAAAATCGGTTATAATCTACTTTTATCATGATTAAAAAAAATAACGATTCATCGCTCTTCCATCGCAAGTTTCTTCCCTCCATCCCTTGATTACAAACTTTCGAAATCCATTCTCCACCAAAAAAATATCAAAGTTTTAAGAATCCATTCTCTAATCGCCAATGTCTTCCGAGCTTCCACACTTCCATCTCGGTCACCTCATCAATCCAATTTTCAAATCAAAACACGATGAGAATATTAATTAGGGGACTCGTTCTTGATGATCCCTAATTGTACCAAACCCACCAAATTTCAATATTGTAAGGTACCTGTGTTTAGAACAATTGAAGTTGCGGTAATTACAGTTATCTTTGACGGAGTGTAGGTTGAACAACAGATCTATTCCAATTACAAGTTTATACCTATTAAAATAGCTTATGGTACGACATTTGATCAACTTATTGAATTAGTTGCAACTACACTGAATGTTAGTGAAAGTTCGATGATAACAAACATCTGTGTCTTGGGGGAGGACATAGATGTAAATTTTTTATATAGCGAGTTTTCTAGTTTTATGTACAATGAATATTGCTACATCATTGCAGATATTGTATTGATGCACAATAAGATGTACAACAGATATTGTACCCATCCTCGATATTATACCTAAACACACTGTGATTCACAACAGATATTGTACACACGAGGTACGAAGGTGGAAGATGGTGGAGTGTATGTAATCAGTCGGGTAGATAGTTTTGCTATAAAGTGCAAAGGAATTTTGGATGTTGGCCTGCGGGTATTCATCAAGATATGAAATGATGTAGAAGGATTCCCATCCTCTGAGTAATCAGTTCATTTTGTGGTGCATGACAAAAAAAAAACATTTAATAGGTTAGTAATTTTTGTTTCCTTCAAGAAAGACCTCAAATCAACCTCTAATTTTGATGGTACGTACAAGTACATGAAGGTATGAAACGTCGTTTGTGTTTTTCTAAAATTCTATTGATTCCAATTTAAAATTTTCTTCCTTTTTTATCGTCTCCCTTAATTATTATTATTTTTTAGTAAGGCTCCCACACAGATGTTTTAGAGATTTTTTAGAAGTCTTAGGTGTGGTTGTTCCATCATCCTTAGTACGATGCTTGTTCAATCGGAATCATTGCTGTCAACGATCAAAAACACTAAAAGACACTGAAAATGTACTCCACTGTCGATAAACGACACGTAACTAGTGAGAAGTCCATCGGTAATGGTCAAAAACACTTAGAGACGCCAAAGATGTACAACGCGAGATCGTTCTAGCCAAGGATGAGGGACTCTTAAGGATGAAGAAGATCAATCAGCACTCGGGAGTGTGACTCTTTACAAGAGGAAAGAGTGAGTTGTGTGATCGTTAAGGTTTCTCTAGGTGTGAAATGACGTACATCTAATTTCCAACCCAAGAAGTGGGGGTCAATTATGTCTTTAATGCCTGGCGCGTATGTGTTTCAAGAGGAAGTACGAAAACATTAATTTATCAAGTATGGGCGAGTATATACGGGTATGTAGGAAATTTATCTTCTACTCTTTTCTTATTTATTTTTTAAGTGAATTAATCTTTTATTATTGGTAAATTCTGATTTTTCGAATACTTTTTCAAATGTTGTCCCACAAAAACGGGAAGCAGGGACGATTTATTATCTTTTACAAAAATCCAAGTAAGAAATAGTGAAACAAATAAAAAATTGACACTAAATCTTTTAATATAAAGGGTAAAATTGACATTACAATATATTTTTCCAATTAATAAAATTCAGATTTAATTTAGACATTAATTTAAATGTCAAGGAAGTTTACATATTCCATGAATTATTTTCAAAAAAATAGCTATTTCCCTAATGTTATTAGTTTAAATTGTGGTGGGCTGTTGGAATGGTGGGCCTTAACTCTTTGTTTGTAAATGTTTGATTTTGGGCCTGAGGTGTTAATTTTGAGTTGGCATTTAACTCTTAATCGGTTCATTTTAATGGGCTTAAATTGTAATTCTTTTGATCTAAATTGAAAATATAATTATGGGCCAAAGGGTTAATTCAATGGTCATTTGGATATTTATTTATCTTTTCAAATAAGTTTTTTTTAAAGAAGTGTTTGATATTTTAATGTAAAGTTGATTATCCTTGGAATGAAAAATCCCTACGGCATTTTATCATCCTTTCATTTAGGAATTATTTAGGAATATTTTTAATGTCCATTTTAACTACTTTGGCAAGGTCTAAGATATTTTAATATCCTTTTTGTATGGATTCCTTTTGGATATTTGTTTTAATATCATTTTGAAATGGGCTTTGTATAAGTTATTTTATATCTTTTAAAGAACGAGAGTTGTGTGTTTTTAAGTTTAGAGTCTGGGAGTCAATGATTTACTTTAGGTCCTAATTTCATCGATTTGATTGTTATGATCGATTGATTAGCTCGTTCGAGAATATTTGGCATGTTTATCGAGGAGTTATGTATCTTCAAAGGTAAGGATTTTTACTTGGGGTTGTGTGGTCCTTAATGCTACGCCATCTTGATATTTACCTCGTGATTACT
>JBBMEG010000176.1:0-10068 GCA_037832605.1 Cyclanthera cordifolia
AGAGGATTTCGTCGGAGACTCGTTGTTCTATTAATCTGGACTTGAATACTCATCGAATTCAGCCTGATTGGGTTTGCCAGTGATTTAACAATCCCTATCAATAAACCCTAATTAATTTACTGATTCTTAAAAAAAAATTCATTTTTTATTTTCTTTCTTTTTGATATATAGTTCGAATTTTGTTATAACTTTACAATTTGGTTAGATTTATTTTTTCTCTATACGATGTAAATGTATATGTTTGGAGTTCTATGGAATATATTACTGGAATATAGTATGAATATTTATTTTTGTATGCTGTCAGGGCAGCAGGCACCTCCTGCAACAAGCAAATATTCTTTTTAAGAGATTTTTGTTTGAGTTTTTACGAAACATTATTTTGAGTATTTAGTAATAACTTGTTTATATGAATATTTTAGTTATTTGTTATTAATTTTTGTTTGTTTGAAGATTTTAGTAGAGTGTTTATTAAGAAATTATAAATAGTATATGATATTTATGAATATCTTGAAATAATTTTTTTTTTTTTTTTGTAAATATATTTGAATAAATGAGAAATAAAAAGAAACAAAAGAATTGCAAATAGTAAATGGCTGAATTTTTTTTTTGGACCAGATTACTGCTTTTATTATCTATTTATTTTTTAACTGTTTAATGCTTTATTTTAACTTATGAATATTAATGAATGAGGGCTATTATGAATGCTTAATGAATTGAAGGAAGTGGAAAATTTTGTCAAGAAGTGAGTAATCTCAGGTGGCATCAAAATAAGTAATGCAATTAATTCATTAGGAAAATTAAAAATAAACGGAAAATAAAAGCAAATGCACTTCCCTTTCTTTTAATTAGTTTTTTCTTTTCCTTTCCTTTTTCGCATGGTATCTTGATGTGGAAACCATTTATCTCCCTGGATTAAAAAAAAAGAAAAAAGAAAAAAGAAACTCCCTGGATGCATTAATTAACTTACTTTTCTTAATGAATTTGTTAATTAGTGTTCATCGAATTTCTGTGTTTCTTGTTGTTCTAACGTCAAAATATATAAATACTTACCTAATATTTACAATATAATTAAATATTGAAAGAGTCGAATCATCTTCAGAATCAGTATTTAGCTCTAATTTTTGTTTAAAATAAAATGAAATTATATTTATTTAATTGAGCTATATAGATTCGAATATTTTGCCTTGACGACCGGTAAAGCTAAACAAAATAATAATATAAATAATAAATAATAAATTGAACGAAACAACTATGTAGACCAAATTTGGATTTGTTGTATTATTTTTTTTTATGTAAGGGTCAGTAATTCAATTGATTGTCTACTAAGAAGCAGGAAAATCATGAGTTTAAATGAAATAAATCATCTCACAAAATTATATCAATGTAAATGATTCTCATAGAAGATAGTTGTACATAACACTAATTAAATTGGTTTATTTTTGTTTTCGAGAAACAAAAGAAAGGAAAAATTCAAGGCACGTTTGGTAACGTTCTCGTTTATGTTTACTATTTTTAAGAAACACACTTGTTGGTAATGTTCCCGTTTTTTATGTTTTTTTTTTTCAAATATGGAATTTTTGTCTTCTTTATGAAAAAATACATTTATGTAGTTAACAAAAGAATAATGTGTTTCACCTTTAAAATCACATTATTTTGGTGGTCTAATTTTTATTTATTATGTTTATATTAATTATCTTACTCAATTTAATTAAATAGTGACTTGAATTTTAGAAAAAACAAAAATTACAATTTATTTACAAATATATTTGAAAAATATTTTTATTCATTAGATAGTGTATATTTTTTTATTTACTAACAAAAAAAAAACATATTTTCCTCAAATACCAAAATATTTATATTGTTTTGCTTTTTATTTAAACTATAAGTTTGTTTTCGTCCATCTAAATATTAATATATTTTTATTTTACTTAAATATTTCAATAATCGGTTTGGTTTAGTTTTATATTGGTTCTTCCCTAAATATCTGAAAATCAAACCAGTATATTTTAATTTTCTATGATGCAATATTGTTCTAAAAAAAAATCAGTTGGGTTCAATTCAGTTTCGTTTTTTTTTCTTCTCCCCCTACAATGATGAAAAATAACATATTAAATTTGTTGTTAACATTGAAATTTATGTTGTATTTTTTTAATAAAATATTTCTTTATATTATATCACATATTATTTATAAATATTTTTTCATGCATATTATATATTTTTATACTACAAGACTTACATTTTTTAAAACGATAAAAAATTACAAAATTAAAAAAAAAAAACAAAGATAGTTACTAAATAAGCTTTGTTCATGTTTTTTATTTTTGTAAGAAACAAGAAACAGAAATAGTTTACAGATACATTGTTGTTTCTCATTCTAAGAAAATAAAAAACAAAACAGAAAAACGAAAACAAAAACGTTACTAAACACGGGTTTGATTATAGAGGAAGGTTTATGTTTTGAAATGTACAACAACCCTGAATTCAAAATCTTGGTTGGCCGGTAGAGTAAATTAGTTAGTTAGTTTGTTTGTTTATTAGAGAAGCAAGGCTGCAAATAACAACTGGTGATAGAAATATGAGTATCAGTTTGTCGAATTTATTGTATAATAATATGCGGATATTAATGTACGTTGTTACATTAGGGATATTTTGTTGATTTATTTATGGTATAATCAACACGTCAATTCTCTCTCTCTTTTTTTTTTGAATTGGTCAATTCATTATTAATGAGAACTGTGCATTAGGATTATAAATATTAAGATTATAAATTATAATTTGGCTACTATTTATTCATTTTCTGTGAAATTTTCTTTTGGGTGCTGGGAAATTAAGTTCAATATAAAAGTATAGGGTGAAGGTAAAATTAATTGAAAAATAACCCTACATAAAATAACATGGAAGTTCAAATCTATTTGCTTCTCATATTTGTGATAGTAAAATAAGATTAAATAGGAAATTGGTTATTTTATACCTAAATCAAGATAACATTAGTTTGTTTTTTTTAGACATAGTCATCATATGTTACCTACATTTTCTGAATATATTAGTTTTTAATTAAAAACAAATGCTAATGAAAGGATTGGTGGTGCACTGGTTTCATGTTTGGGGTAAATCTAATTCAACACGAGCGTGTGATTTCATTTTTTTTTTTTTTTTTTTTTTTTTTTGTTCCTTCTTCCCCTAGGTAAGGCTTGTGGTCCCTCCCCCTATAATTTGTACTAAAAAAAAATAAAAAATAAAAACAAATGCTGTATTTCTTATCCTTTTTGTTAATTTAAATTTAAATTTCAAAGTGAGGACATTGTTAATTTAAATTTTAGGTAAGGCTTGTGGTCCCTCTCCCCTATAATTTGTTTTTAAAAATATTTCATATGTAACAAAAATATTTCAATTTTTATTTTTTTCAATCAAGTTCGCATGATTGATAGCAATTAATTTAAGTGGATTGAAACTATCTATTTTGTGAGCATGGATTGAAACGATTAAATAAATTTTTGCTATATTTTGATTTAAAAAAAATGGGCTATTTTTATTTTACCACAAAAAATCCCCATTTTTCTAACTACCCTACCTATCTCACATTTTAATAGAAAGGATTGTTATTATTATTATTATTTTTTGACTACAAGTTGGGATGAAGACAATAAACCTTACCTAGAGAGTACTACAAAAACTCGAATCATTGACTAAGTAGATGTTAATGGATTACTATAATCAGTTGAGTTGTGCTCGATTTGGCGGATGGTTATTCCAAAATTCTATCTTGCCATTGAATTAGTATAGTAAAATTAATAGTATAATTGTTTGGCTGTACTGTATTAATCCCAACAAATTAGGTTTTTGAATGCATCACAATCATTTAATTGAGAGGGTTTTCATGTATTACAAAAAAAAAATCCAAATAAATTTACAAATTCTAAAAATATTTTGTGTACAGTAAAAAATTGAGCCAGGCTATATAAAATGATCAAAATATTCAACTTTAATCAGTTTAATCAATAGTTTAGTTGATAGTCTTCGAACAATTCATTATTAATTTTGAATAAGTTTGTTAAAAAAGAGATAAAATTATCGTAATCTTTGAGCGTACATTGATAGTATTGAGCAATATTAATTGTTTTGGCAAAATTTTATGTATTCATCATCTTTTTAATACCAGATAAAGTGAAAAATGAGTAGTGTAGTATTTTAAAATTTAGCGGTCTTGAATTAAATCAGAATTATATCCACTTAGATTGGATCCAACTGGATTTTTCCTCGCGCATTTTTTCCTGTGCTTATAAAAAAACTTTAAAGCATCAAAGAGAGGTTAATAAGTGTGTTTAAAACTCTTTCCTTAAGATGACACTTTTTCTTAGTTGACTATAATATATAACTGTCGTTAGACAGTTTATTTTGACTTCGCACCGCCCATAACCAGTAAATCAAACATACAGGTGATTTCGATTTGATTTTTGTTGATTTTGTGCCAAATCAATAATCAAATGAATATCATCAATTTTTCTATAATTGAGTCCGAACCGATGTTCAATAAAGAACAAACTAATGATTCGATTTTTATTTGGTTCGGTTCGGTTTTGGTTTGATTTTCGATTTTTATTTCAATAAAAATTTTAGTTTATTTTACAATTTTTTTTGTCCCATTCACAATTTGATTATTAATTCTATTCTAAAGACTTTAATTTTATCAATAAAAAAAAACATAAGTATCACAATATTTACAATACTTTAACCTGTTAAATTAGTTCATTCATCAAATTTAAATACTAACACACATATATTTTTATTATTATTTATATATTCGGTTCGGTTTGCTTTTTTATTGGTTATTCCATCATGAACTAAAATCGAACCGATATATTTCAGTTTTCTAAAATATCAAATAAATCGATCTGCTATTGTTCTAAAAAATCGAATTGATCTATTGGATTGGTTCGATTCGGTTCGATTTTATCAATTTTCAAAAAAAAATTTCACCCCTAATCAAACATACCATGGTCAAATGAATTTGAAATAAATGTTTAAAAATCAGTTATTTTAGGCCAAAAAAAGAGAAAAAGGTGGCCATATCCTAGGTTTCTTTTCCAAGTTTGTTATCTTTGAAAAAATAATTGTGGAAAATAGAGAACAAAATATGAAGAAAAAAAAGAAGTGAATAGCACTCACATACAGACAAAAGATTATGTAGAGAAAGCGTAATGGAGGAGAGGAAATGGTAAACGATACCCATAATTGAATAAAATATTGTGAAAATATAATAAAGAAAATATTAAATATTCTTTTCTACTTTTTCTATTGGGTTTTTTTGTTCTCTTATACTTACACTTTTATTAAAAAAATTCATATCATTTGAGTTAGAAAGCGTAAAAGTATAAAATAATCAAGAACTATGTTGCAACCGATGTTCGTTATTGTGTTTGTATTGTAAGTGATTATTGACTTTCATCTTGATTAATAATTTCAATGGCAAGAAGTACGTTTTATTCATATTTTATGCTTTTGTTGTAGGTGATTTGTTATGATCACATTCAGACATAATCAAAATTTGGTTAGAATATTTGGTGATAATTTAGTTGTATTTTATAAAATTCTTTATACGGTGGTCCATGATCACTATAACTTCACCACCACTTTTTCAAATAATTTGTCGTTTGGGATTGTTCGTGAATAAAATACGTAGAAATTAATTATTTTTGTGTTTAATGATGAAAGTATGAGATAAGTAATTAATTGGACAAAAATTACAATAATTCATACATCACATATGCATTTATGTACTTAATTCGCATACGATTTACGAATCACATAGACTATTTTTTAGGTGATCTTATCAAACCATAGAGACTAAAATTTATATTTTTCTAAAACCGTAATTAAATACTAAATTCTATGTTTCTCCAAATCATATGAACTAAAGTCTAGATTTTTAAATTATATGGACTAAATTCAAACTTTCATGAAATCATAGTGACTAAATTTATAATTTAATAAAGATAAAAAAATTAACTTATTTCTTTTTTTTTTTATCTTTATTAAATTCCTAATATCAACTATTATTAAATTCCGTTCAACAAAAAAAAACTATAATTAAATTAAGAAAATCATGAAATATCTTTTGTGATTAAATACAAAACTCCTAAACCTTATATATACTTGAAATATTTATAAAAACTGCTCTAGATAAAATATTTATTGAAATTATTTTGATAAATATGAACACGGAAAGCAATTTTCCTATATTCTATGCAATAAGTTTGACGAAGTAACTTGACTTAAATATGAACTGATAGCTGCACAAACTTATGATATTTGGCGCCGTAGTTAACAACTAACATTAAATAGAGAACTCAAAAAATTAATATCAAATACAAACGTAGTTTCCAAACTTAAATAAGTAATTAGTTTTTGCTTAGAAAGGTCAATACGAAATTGACATAATTCTAAAGAAATTTTATTAATAAATTTAGAGGATTTTTCATCAATAGTAAAAGAAATTAAAAAAAAAAAAAAAGTATGTATAGCAACATTTTGAAAATGTTTCTTATATATCATAAAAATAGATTGTTTATGTAAAATGATCAAAATCTCTCACGTCAATCAATAATTCAGTTAATAACTTCAATCAGTAGTTCAACTGATAGACTTGATCAGTTCGCTGAATTACCAGTCTTTGATCGTTTGTTTGCTGAAAAAGGAGGTAAAATTAGAATTTTTGAAAAACGTAGGAAAATCTACTCGTTATGAATATTTTTTTAATGCTATAATTAAACTAAATGAACAAAAAGCTACTATGTAGAATAAATTTTCCATAAATTTATGCGAGTATAAAATAGTAGTTCAACTGTGAATTTAATGACAAGAGATTATTGATTTGAATTTTGTCGATCACCAATTATTGTAAATAATAATAATAATAAAAGGTCAAAAGAGCCGTAGATATTATATACGATCTCCCCGATAATCAAGATGTTACAGATTCGAGACACCAAGAAATGTTGTTGGACTAAAAAAAAA
Organism: Cyclanthera cordifolia; assembly: GCA_037832605.1. NCBI lineage: Eukaryota > Viridiplantae > Streptophyta > Magnoliopsida > Cucurbitales > Cucurbitaceae > Cyclanthera > Cyclanthera cordifolia. Next base: position 7,015 of record JBBMEG010000176.1, read on the forward strand.
AAATTAAAATTTATAATTTAACGTTATATTCATATTCTCCCAATGTATAAGTTGATCAATGGGAATATAGTCAATGTTTTGGCCAAATCAACACGCATTTTTGACAAAATAACCAAAAAGAAAAATACCAGACTGACTTCGATAATAAAGAAAAAAAAAACGACTTATAAATTACTCTATAGAGTCTACGTTCTCAAATGAAATTTAAGCCCCAAGAATTAAATACCCAACATATCCCTTCTCTTACCATCATTTCACCATAGCCATGTCCGGTAAGGAGCAGGTCAAACCCTTGACCTCCGCCTCCCCCCAACACGGTGGCGACGACGATCAGTTTCTTCCTCCTCCGGCCAAGCTCCGCGTCCATCGGAACAAATACATCATGTGTTGTGGCTGCTTCGCTGCCCTCCTCTTGATCCTTGCCGTAATCGGTATCGTTCTCGGTTTCACCGTCTTCCATATCAAAACGCCTGATATCAAAATCGATGAAATTTCATTTTCGAATAGTACTTCAAGTAAGTTTGGAATGGTTCTTTCTTTTTGAGTTTATGATTCACGAGAATCATTCAAATACATAATCTCTTGATTATATGATAATATAGTTCGGTGGATGTGATAGTTATATATAAATCTAGTGTTTTTATTTTTACCTAAAATTTAGTGTTTATTTTTGTTCAATAATATTTCATATTTATTTTTGAGATGAATCTTTGATAGCTTTTATACTTAATCTAGCTATCAATTTAATTTGATTGAATTATTTTATGTTGCACTTTTCTAAAATTTTAACATCATAAAAAATCTTTTCCTTTCTATTATTCATGAAAATTCTCTTGTTTTTTATAGTTATATTTCTATTAGAAATTTAGTGATTTTTTATTATTTAAAACTCACTATTCTCTCTCTCTCTCAAAAGGTGAGGTAATTGTTGTGTCTAGCTATATCTCTGTTCGGAATCCTAATGTCGCATCGTTTAAATACTCCAAAACCACAATGAAGATTTACTATCACGACGAGGACATCGGAGAGGGCGAAATCCCACCCGGGGAGGCAAAGGCGAAGGACACAACGAAGATGAACGTAACGGTGGAGATCGAGCCCAAGAAAATCGATCACATTTCGAATTTGGTTAATGACTTGAACTCGGGAGCTTTGAGGATTAAAAGCTACACGGAAATCCCCGGAAGGGTTAAAATCATTGGCTTCATCAAGAAAACATTAGTGGTCAAAATGAATTGCTCCTTGACTTACAATAATAATAGCCAAACAATTCAAAGAGAAGAATGTGATCAACATGTAGAAGTCTCTGATTAATGAAGGTGAAATTTTATTTTTATTTTTATTTTTATTTTTTAAAGACAAATTTATATATGGTTAGATCATAAGAAATATTTAGAACTTTAGTTTAAATGCGTGACTTTATCACGTGATACATGGAGATTGGGATTTGCAATTTTTCATTTGGTGCATCTCACATGCAAATATTTATGTCGTAAAGTTATGAAATTTTTAACTAAAAAATACTTAAGCTTACTGATGTATGAATTGAGAGCTTCCACCAGAAAAACTTCTCTACACTTGAATGTGTAATAGAGCCTTACGATTTATTATCACACAAATTTATTTAACGAATAAAAATATTAATGATATATATTTATATAATAATGTCATATATTGAATTTCTTTTTTATATTTAAGTATAAAAATATTTAATCAATTAAAGATGCATAAGCAAATAAAATTTGGATATACTATACGGTGTTTTTAATGTAGATAATTTAATAGAGTAATTGAAAAAATATCTTCGTCCATAGTTTTTGATTAGTTTGTTGAAAAAGATGGATAAAATTAAATTTTTTGAAAAACTTATAAAAAATTTCAATATAAAAATTAGTTTTTAAAAAATACTATAATTAAAATAGGTAAATAAAAAGTTGTCGGGAAAGGAGAGGAAAGAAGCGTGGCCGGCCGAAGAGTTGAATGTTTACCTTAGATATTCTATATTTACGTTCCTAATCATAGTTCAAGGAAAGGGGCAAGCGAAGCATAGCGTGCTTTACCCTTGTTTATATAAATAAGTCATATGTTGTAATTTTTCAACATTTCAATAAAATAAAATTAATATACTTAAATTAAGTTAAATTTAAAATATTTTATATGAAATAGTTAAAAAAAAAAATACAATAAGATGTATTTACTATAAATTTTCAAATATAATAATATAGAGAGTAAATTTTTTTTTTTTTTTTTTTAAGAAACACAAATTCTCAAACAAGCACATAGTCGGTACATCCAAATCATTTCACACTCTATTTCTCCCCTCCTCTAACACCAAAATTCAATATGCATGTGAGTCATTAAGTGTATTTGCTGTCAATTGGCCATATCAGCTCACACACAGTTGCCTAATATAACATATTCTCAATTTCCTTTCAACATTCTAAAGAGATTTATAAGCAATGTGTTTGGCCATTGATTTTTCTCATCTCAATTGAGAAAAAGGATATCAATTAAAAAAAAAAAAAGAATGGGAAGAAATTTCCAAGCCACTCTGTTTGTAGCCCTGTTCTTTGCATTTTTCTCTTCCTCGACCTATTCGTTGCCCTTATCAACACGAGGAAGATGGATCATTGATTTCAATACAGGGCGTCGAGTGAAGTTAATGTGCATAAATTGGCCATCTCACCTAGAGAGCATGTTGATAGAAGGTCTCAATCATAGGCCATTAAAAGAACTCGCAGATGAAGCAATCAAGTTGAGATTCAATTGTGTACGTCTCACATATGCAACCTATATGTTCACTCGTTATGCAAATAGAACTGTTGAAGAGAATTTTGACATTCTTAATTTAAAGCAAGCAAAAGTTGGATTGACTCAGTATAATCCTTTTGTGTTAAATAAGACTATTGTTGAAGCTTATGAAGCTGTCGTGGATGTACTGGGAGCTAGTGGTTTAATGGTGATTGCTGACAATCATATTAGCCAACCTGGTTGGTGTTGCTCTGGTGATGATGGTAATGGCTTTTTTGGGGACCGCTATTTTGATCCTCAAGA
>JBBMEG010000177.1:0-10065 GCA_037832605.1 Cyclanthera cordifolia
TTTTGTTATTCGAAGGGTCATACTACAAGATACAACAAGGATCACATCAACTATATTATATTCATCGTATAATTGGTAGGAAGGTAGACGTGTCTCTCCCTATATAGTACATTTTTGCACTTTTTTATGTGGCATGCTTGTATAAGAAAATGGCGAAAAGTTATACGACTCTAAAACATAAATGAAATGACAACAACATGAAAAGTAAATCTTATGCTATGAAAGCATGATAAAAGGGATTGAATTGAGCTAAGTTTTCGTGTACATCAAGTCTTGGACAAGCATGTCTGTGACACTTGTCACGAGAGAAACACCAATGTATGTACAAATTATTAGGTTGGAAGTACTTGACGGTTTATAGACATTTTGCATAAATCTAGAGTGTTACTAGAGTGAAAAGTTTTTGCATAACTAGTGTAAGTGGTAGGAAAATGATGGTCTGACTATGTTAGATATCGATGAAGGCCTTCAACAACAAGGAGATTCGAAAGAGTTTCAAGCTGCACATGCTTTTTGGTGGTTGCAATTATTTTGTTACTACTCTCTTTCTTTGGTACCCTTAGGATCAAAGGTAATTTTTTAAACCCTAAAATTATGAATGGCTACATTTGTCATAAAAAAGATAAAGAAGACTATAGAAGGAGTTAGCTTCTACTAGCAATGTGAATAAAGAGTTTTATCACCAGATTCTGAGGGTTTCTAGTCCTAAAATGGTCAACTTTTGTGGTGGGAGCTTACATGTTTGTATCAATGCATATGACAATTTTTATTAAAGAATGTAGATTCCCATTGCTTTATTTCTTCTAGACTCTTCCATCCTTGTTTAACAAGTAATGAATTTGAGATTCATCTTTGTTTAACAAGTAATTAATGAGGTTTGAGAGATCTACCCATGTAACAGAAGGGAGAAGTGCATCCTGAAAGATTTGTAATTCTATAACATATTTTATATTGATCTTTTCTTGAATATCATTTACCATCTCGCTCCCTTTCATGGTGACTTGTTTTCTCCATTATGGAATAGGGAATGGGTGCCCATTAGTGGCTTGGGAAGCTATTGATGGATGCTTATGATGGTGGGGCTCTAGTTCTACAAAATTTCCATTCGTTGTGGTTGGAAAACTAAGAATTTCACGTATAAGAAAATATTTTTATAATCATCAAACAATTTTTTATTTTCTTTTGCAATGAAACAAGCCCAAATAGCTTACGTATAATAAAATTATAGTCGAATTTCTCTTGCATTGACTTTGACTTTTAGGTAAATGGAACCAATCATTCCTAATTTTCAACTTGGTTTTGCTTTCTTTGAAAATTCTAAAATTTAAGCTTTATTTGTTTAATAGATTTCAGTGAGAGCAGTTTACTATAGAAAATTGATATATAATTAATTGTGAGTTTATTTATTAATTAATTTTGATAAGTAATAATACAACACACACAAGTCAATCGGACAGTTAATTACTGAAATTTGGTTAGTGCAATCAATGACATATTTCGCGAAAAGAGTAGCAGCTCACAAGTTCAAATGATCTCACACCCTAAATTGTTATGATTTGAATAAAAAAAAATAATGGCACACTTTTGTTGGGTTGTTTTCAACCCTACCAGCGATTTGGGATGGCGAATGGGATTTTTTGTTGAGACTTTGTTCATAAGTGTACATATTGATAGCATTGAGCTATTATTCTCGTTTGCGGACAATATGATATTCATTACTTATTATCTCATGGACACAATTTGTTACACTATTGTTTTTTTTGAAATTACATTGGAGATTTAAATCATCAATAATAATATAATAAGTTGGAAGCGTTCTATTTAGCAACGTTGAATAGCAATCTCCAATGTAAAGCATTCTATTTAGCAAAAAAATAGAAATCTAGCAAAGTTTCGTACAAATTGCATAAATGTTCAATCATTTAAAATAATGTAATTTCATTAAATACTAGACTACCATAATATTTCTAGAGTTATAACTTGAGTACTGAAACAGTCTCTAAAAAACATTTGAAATCGATCCACCAATTTGTTTTTTGTCTCGTTCTTTACCTGCATGATATGAATCGAACCACCAACTCGTATATTTATGAAGGAGAAACTACATGAAACATGAAAAATAAGATTTTAGAGTTTTATAACTCACAATACATAATTTTTAAATAATTGTTTTTCCAAAATTCTTATTTTGATACTTTTTAAGTTTAAATTTTGTCAAACAAGCTCATAATTGCTTAAGATTTTTTAGATAAATTTGTTAGGTGCATTTAAATCAAATCTACCCTTTTGTCTAGCATTTAAGTCTATCAATTGATCTACAATTGACTTTTGGCTTCCTAGGTCTTATTTTTCACAAAATGCATTTAAGAGCTTTTTTATACCTTTTGTATTCCAAGCCATGCACGAAATTTTGGCCTTAAAAAAAGCTTGTAATACCTCATTTTGGATAGAATTATGGATATAAAACTTTGAGTTTTCTTAACCCCTTTTGGTGTTGTCTTTTTTTCAAATTTTGCTTTAGATTTGAATGAAAAATCAATTCATTGGATTAGTCTTGATCAAACTAATTCTGGAGTGAGTTGTCTTAGAATCTAAGAGTGACCATCAGAGGTTCTAAGTGAGATCTAAGAGTGTATTCACCATTCTAACTTAACTCTTAGTTGGAATCAATTGTTGAGTTTTTCCATATTTGTGAGTTTTTACAAGGATCCAAGAACCTCTAGCTTTGTAAAACGAAGCAATCTTGTAGCTTATCATTGTAACTTTTTAACTTTTGTTGTTGATACATGGTTAGTATTTCATCCGTATATTATTGGTAAGTTGGGGGTGATGTTATTCAAGCTTTGTGTGTGGTATAATCATTATTTTGATTTCCGGATACATATCATGTAGTTCTTGTTGTTTTGTGTAATACAATGACACTGGATAGTATAATGTATTTTACTAATTTTGATATCTATTTTGAATGATAAAACTGTTGTGTCAAATGGTTTGCTTCAAGCTTATTAATGATGTTGCTTTCTATAAAATGGTAGTTCTGGATGTTAGTTTAATTGAACGTATTTATTAATACAATTGTTCATCTAAAGAAGCTCATTTATGATAGATAGACTAAACATGATAATATGCTATAATACATTTTGTTGAAAGGTATTATTCAAGAATAATAAAAATTTGTTAGATAGTCGTAACACGACAATATACTGCAAGAAATTAAGTTGAAATGTAATATGTTTATTTTTATTATTGTGTTTTGGTAATTTAATTAATGTAAAAAACAATATAATACTTGGTATTGTGAATTCACATTGGATTATAATACCTTACGAAATAATATGATACAAAATACTTGTTGTACTACATAACTACAAAATACTGACAATGATTATGTCCTTTAAAACACACACACACACACACATATCTATGTACACACGTATATATTACCACAAGTATTTTGTATCATATTATTTCGTAATGATATTAACATATTTAAAATAAACCGAAATAATGGTTTTAGTTTAATCGTGTTAGCTTTCCTAGATATAAGCTGTTACTTGTCTTTAATGGTATTAAGATCGTGTATAATAAAAATAAATAATATATTGCGCAAACATTGTGTACTATAAAAACCAATCAATTATTGTAGTATATTCATTTCATAAATTTATGTTTAATGTGACATATCGTCTCACAATCATATTATACAATACTTTACAAATAAGATTTTTACTAGATCACTTATTATAATTTAATCTTTCAAAATGTTCACATAATGACTCCTACTTGACTTCTTTGGTCTCTCAACAAGATATGTGGTCTTTTTGGCAAAACTCTTTGGTCTCTCATAAGTTGTTGAATGTGCAGTCTATTTGTCTAATCACTCTCCCATGAGAAGTGTATGGAATAAAACTTCTCAACACGCATCGACAGGAAGAAAACCATCTATTTCTAATTTGAGGGTATTTGAGAATACAGCATATACCCATGTACCAGATCAAAAATGGAGTAAGCTTGATGATAAAACCTATAAACATGTGTTTTTTGGATATGATGCTAGCTCAAAAGGCTACAAGCTTTATAATCCTACAAGAGAGAAGACAATGGCTAATAGAGATGTTGTGTTTGACGAGGAAGCAACATGGAATTGGAATGATGAACCAAAAGAATACAAATTTCTTTTGTTTTTTCTATAGACGATGATAAATTAAGTGATGACGTTGCTTTTTTATCAACACCACCTACACCACCAAGAACTCCACAACAAGATACACCCTCATCATCTACAAGTTCAAATGAAGGGCCTCATCGAATGAGAAACTTACAAGACATATATGATGAAACAGAAGAGTTATGTCAAATTTTCAATGATTTTACTCTTTTTTGTCTTTTTGGTGATAGTGAGCCTTTAAATTTTCAAGAAGCTTCGCAAAATAAAAAATAGAAGAATGCAATGGATGATGAAATAAAGGTCATAAAGAAGAATGATACTTGGGAACTTTCTACTATTCCAAGTGGAAAGAAAGCAGTAGGTGTTAAATGGGTGTTCAAGATAAAAAAAAATATAAAAGAAAAGGGAGAAGTGGAGATACATAAAGCGTGATTAGTTGCAAAAGGCTATTCTCAAAAGAAAATGTATTGATTATGATGAAGTATTTGCTCCTGTTGCTCGCTTCGAAATTATAAGATTGTTCATTGCGCTAGCTGCTCAGAATAAATGGAAGATCTTTTAAATGGATGTCAAATCAACATTCTTAAATGGATATCTTGAAGAAGCTTACTTAGAACAACCTCTTGGTTATACTGTAAGAGGTCAAGAAGATAAAGTTTTAAAGTTGAAAAAGGCGTTATATGGATTGAAACAAGGCCAATAATGTGGAATAGTAGAATCAATAAGTATTTCCTAGACAATGAGTATTTGAGATGCCCTTATGAACACTCTCTTTACATTAAGACTAGTGATCTTAGAGATATTTCATTGGTTTGTCTGCATGTAGATGTCATTTTTTACAGGAAATTGTCCAAGAATGTTTGAATATCTTAGGAAGGCCAAGGACTCGAGAATTCGAAATGACAGATTTGGGTTTATGTCCTATTATCTTGGGATTGAGGCAGCAGTCAAAGGAAGGTATTTTTACAAAAATGGTATACTAAAGAAGTTCTTGAGAAATTTAAGAGAATAAATTCTAAGCCTGTCGCAACTCAAATTGAAAGGGGGACAAAATTGTCCAAATATGAAGAAGAAGATGTTGTAGATCCTTCATTTTTAAAAAGTTTAGTTGGGAGTTTGAGATATTTGACATGCACAAAATTAGATATTCTTTTTAGTGTTGGCTTGGTGAGTCGGTTTATGGAAACTCCTACAATTACTCACTTGAAAGTGGCAAAGAGAATCCTTCGTTATTTTAAAGGTACACTTGGTTATGGATTATTTTATAAATCATCTAAATGATTCAAGCTTGAAAGGTTATTGTGATAGTGATTGGGCTCGAGATCTTAATGATCGAAAAAGTACAAGTGGATTTGTTTTCTTTGTTGGTAATACAACTTGTACTTGGAGTTTTAAAAATCAGCCTATTTGACATTATCTACTTGTGAGGCATAATATGTTACTGCATCATCATATATTTGTCATGCAGTTTGGTTGAGAAATTTGCTTAAAGTGAGCTTGAGAGAAAAGTGCGAATCAAGTTTGTAGCTTGAAAGTTATTTAATAAAAGTGAAATAGTCTTTGTTTTGAGAGTGTTTATATTATACTCCAACCTACCTGGAAGTCTCAATTATAATATAATCAACGCAAACAAACAAAATTATGTACAATATTTAAGTGTAAACTCTGTCAATACTTATGAATATAACATAATTTTGGTAATAATTATGTGAACTATAATAAGAATATAATATAGAAAACATCCATAGAATATGATCGCACAGTTGTAAGATTGTTGAAATATTTTTATACCATGTAAAAAAAAAAAAAAAAAAATCTCTATTATCATGCAATCAACAAAAATTAAAAGTAGGTTGTTAACAAAACTCATTTTAATTTCCATTGACGAAAACGCTTAACTTCATAATGAATTTTAAATGTATGTGATTAGTATAAAATAGAGGGGCTATACAATGGAAAAAGATATTGACACCAACAATAGATAAGATATTTGTAGAACTTTGTTTCACCGTCACGCAGATAAGACAATGGCTGCAAATTAGAAATGGAACTAGAAAGATAAGTGTTGATGCCGAAAAATGGTCAACGGATTATCCACAGTAAGATTTATTTAGCTGAGGACGAAAGGACCTGCAAAAAAGACAAATTTAGGGCACACCGGTGTGGTGTGAGCCACAGGGCCTCCAATGCCTAATTCAGAAACAGAATTAGGGGAATCATTAGGAATACTAAGAAATAGCTTAAGGTACTTAGCTTGGGAATCGCCCCTTCAAAGGGAAGAATGAATTGACTCTTATAGCAGCCGGTCTTGTAACCGCTGCGGCTCACTTATGGCGATGTAACGGTCGGACGTTTAGAAACGTCCGCCATTAAGGCGGGTATGAATACCGGCATAACTCTTGGCCGTAACCCTTTAGAGGTGTACCAGTTTTGATTCTTGACTCGGTCGACTCTTCGGAGTCCTGACCTCCACGATCGACCCAATGGGGCCGACGTACTCGTTGTAACGGGTAACGTCAAGTGGTGCAACACCTCCAAACGTTACTTGGACTCCGTCGACTCTTCGGAGAGTCCTGACCTCCACGGTCCATCCACTCGGATAGACCTACTCATTGCTAGACCCGAGAAGGGTAAGGCTGCAAGGGTCGACCCTGAGGGGGTCCTATCCTTCCTTGGCCAACCAGCTGCAAGGGCCGACCCCGAGGGGGTCTTGGCCTTCCTTGGCTGACTCCCGAGGGAGTTGGACTTGTTTGGCCAACCCCGGGGGGTTGAAAATGGACTTGGCCTACCCCGGGGGGTTGTGGTCTCCATTTAGGCGACCCCCGACGGGTCGGTGATGGCGAGGCTGACCCCCGAGGGGTCGGCAAAGGCGCGGCTGACCCCCACGGGGTCGGCAATGGTGTTGGCCAACCCCCGGGGGGTTGGCCTTTGTTCCTTTTTCCTTTTTTCTGGTTCCGACCTCTTTCGAGACTTTCGGGCTCTATTTTATGTTACAATATTACCCCCACTCTTCATTTTCGAGCATGTCGGATTGTGAAGAGTAATTTAGGGCCTTTGTTTCTTTCCTGAAGTTTTGGGCATTCCAAAGTCACCTTTTAATGGAAATATTACTTGGAAATCATTTTAGGCCATATTCTTTTTCAAGAATATCTTTTCCTAAATAATATTTCAACAAATAAAGTTTCGAGGGTAGGAAAATATTCATTATAAATAATTATATTAAAATGACCATATTCTTATTTCCGAGAATATCTTTTCCAAAATAATATTCTTATTTTATGAAAAATCACTTCTCTTTTTTAGGAAAATATTTATCCTTTTGAGATTTTCCATAACCTAACTTTTCCATAAAAATTTCCTGCCAAAACTATACCCATTTTTCACCCTACTTTGGCCGAAAATTGCCTCTCACTGGGTTATTATTTTCGATTTTTTCAAAGCGTGGGGGGACTTGTTTTGCATTTTGGATTTTTGGGAAGCATCCTTCGCGCCTTACTTTTCTCGGTACGTACAATCTTTTTTTTCTATTTTGCACTAACGTTTAGACATATTTTCGAAAATTTCACCTTTACTTAGGCACTTTTTTTATTTTTGTCCATTATGCATGTATGTTAGAATTTTAGGATTGTTTAGGCTCTTTTTTCAAAGACTCGCCCTTTTAGAGTAGTTTTTCCGAATCCGTAGGCTACTTAGGCACTTTTTATAAAGTCTTGCCCGTTAAATTTACTTTGGAGATTTTTAGGTTATTTAGGCACTTTAATAAAAAGTCTTGTCATTTTTCACCCTATTTTGGGACCTTTAGGTTACTTAGGCACTTTTTGAAAAAGTCTTACCTTCCTTCACCCTTTTTAGGACCTTTAGGTTACTTAAGCACTTTTTGAAAAAGTCTTGCCTTTTTCACCCGTTTTCGGACTTTTAGGTTACTTAGGAACTTTATGTAGGGTACTTTTTACTTTGTCTGTTATGGATCCTTCGTCTGACTACAAGACCGAATCCCTTCACCTTTGGGATTCCTCCTCACTTAAGAGGACCCCGCGAAGAACTTTAGTGATGGGGTCAAGGTCTCAAATGGTAGGGTTCATTTTGACTCAGGAAGATTTGGACCGCCTTAGGACCAAGTTCCTTATTCCAGCCGACATCACTCTTCGACTTCCTCTGGCGTCAGAGACGTATGCCCATCCTCCTCCAGGTGAAGTGGCCCTCTACACTACTATGTTCGACCGAGGAGTCCGGCTTCCCCTCATACCACCCCTTCAGGAGTTCTTAGGTATGGCAGGGCTGGCCCCAGCGCAACTGGCTCCCAACGCCTGGAATGTCTTCTTCGGTGTTCACAGCCTTTGGGTGCACACCGACTTCGAAGGTCCCTTTAGTGCTAGAGACCTTCTCTCTCTCTACCGCTTCTGCTAGCATCCCGATGTCACTGTGGGCTTCTATCTGACCCCTAGAAGCAAATTCTCTCCTTTGGTGGGGTGTCCGAACTTTCAGAAGGGGTGGAAAGAGCGCTGGTTTTTCGCAGGGGGACCTTGGGAAGCTCCAGGCACCGATGCCTCGCTAGCTACTCCCACTATATTCGAGACATATGGTACGCTTACTTTAGCCTTGGCTTTATCTATCTTCTGGCACCACACTAACTTTTTGTTTATAGCACATAGGAAACTTAATCCTCGCTCTCAAGTACTGAAGTTTTATGAGACCATGATGTCCCTTCCCAAGGAGGTCACTCGTAGTGCACTGTAACTGACCACGAACTCGTTGGTCCGATATCACCTTCTTCTAGTGCTGCTTATGCCAGTTGATTCTAACTTAGCGTCCGCCATCCCGCAGGAGGTGTCTGTCCCAGGTATGCAACTTACTCTTTCCTTTTACTTTACATGCTTTGACTGCTAGAAGTATGAAATGACATTTTTTACCGTGTTTAGTTGCCATGGAATATGAGCCTTCCCTAAGGCCTGCTTTCGACGCAGTGACGCGTCAAAGGTCTCGCCTCCCTGCCAGGCTTCCCACCGATGATACGGAGGACCTTACTTCGGAGGATTGCTCTCTCCCACTTGGTGATGACGAAGACCTTCCTTTCCCCGAAATCCACGAGGACTTAGAAGTAGGGTCGAACTCGGAGTTTGACTGCCGTGACCTCGGTTTTGACCACCCTCCTTCCCCGGCTCGAGTCGACTCGTGTAAGCCTCGAACACCAGTACACGGCCTTCCCCCTGGATTCGAGTCCTATCTTCTGCCAGGGCCGCACCACACCACTTTGGACTCACAGGAGGAAAAGACCTTAGCTTCTAACTTGTGGAATGAGGTGGGGTCTTCCTCAACTGTTTTTCCCCTAGGAGATGCCTCCTAGGTCCTGGAAAAGGGAGCTCATCTGATGAACGAGGTATAACGACTCCTCTTTTTCGAGCTATCCTTTGATTTTGAGTATGTATACTAAGTTGTGTTTTTGGCTTCTGTTTTTGCAGGCATTTCTGCACTTTGCTTCGGCTTCTCGTCATCTCTCGGCCGAAAAATGGTCAACGGATTATCCACAGTAAGATTTATTTAGCTGAGGACGAAAAGGCCTGCAAAAAAGACAAATTTAGGGCACACCGAAGTGATGTGAGCCACAGGGCCTCCGATGCCTAAGTTAGAAACGAAATTAGGGGAATAATTAGGAATACTATGAAATAGCTTAAGGTACTTAACTTGGGAATCACCCCTTCAAAGGGAAGAATGAACTGACTCTTATAACAGCCGGCCTTGTAACCGTTGCGGCTCACTTATGGCGATGTAACAGTCGGCTGTTTAGAAACGTCCGCCATTAAGCTGGGTATGAATACCAGTATAACTCTTGGCCGTTACCCTTTAGAGGTGTAACGGTTTTGATTCTGGACTCGGTCGACTCTTCGGAGAGTCCTGAC
>JBBMEG010000178.1:0-10062 GCA_037832605.1 Cyclanthera cordifolia
CAAATCAGAAAACCATAACCCTAACCCTAAAAAAACTTACCAAACCCATAGATCTCGACATGCATGAACGAAATCGATCGAAAATAGAGACATAAACCAGATCGACAAATCGAAACGAACGAAGAACAAAGCAGAAGGAAGAAACGGAAAAAAACCCAAGACAAACCCATCCAAACAGTCGCCAAATCCAACAACAATTAAGGAAAATGTAATACAAAAGAAGAGAATTCATGAAAATACCAAAACCATAACACAAATCCATGGAAACATCAAAAACCAAAGAGATTCCATAGAGAAAACGAGAGAGAAACGAGAGAGAAAACGAGAGAGAAGGAAAAAAAAAACTCACAAATTGAATTTGGAACGACAAAGGCTGGGGGTAAGTGGAGCGCGTGAACCCTGCGAGTGAGTGGGGAGAAAAACCGCGAGTAACCCGGCCGTATTCACGCGCCAAGTTCTCGAATTTAAACTACCCGGTCCACCAAACGACGGGTAATTACCCTTCCTGACCCGAAATAGCCCACCAAACGCCCCCTAAGTGCATAAACATATGTGGCTTACCTCCATTTTCTTATTTAATTTTCTTATCTGATATTATAAATTATACACATATATTATATATAATTTACCGTTTGTATAAGAAAAACATTTCAGCGGTATTCCTGTACATCCACACGTATATGTACATCCACACGTATATTATAAATTATACACATATATTATACATAATTATACACATATATATATACACACACGTATACGTATGTGTGCATATATGTATATATATTGCATAAAAGTTTTTCAACGGGTGGTAAGAAATTTTTTATCAAGTCGGTTCTTATGATCAATTGGAGATGTAAATTGGCTAAAGATGCTTAGAAATTATCCCGATATTGGGGTATTGGTTTCCCTGATCATGTAGTGGAGGATGCAAATTTTCTATAGTGACACTTTGAAAAGCTAAATGTTGATCAGTTGAAGAGTTGATTGCTTATGTACTTGAGAGTTGGAACTGAATAATGTCTAATAAGAGGGAAGTTGTATCCCTTATTTTATATTGGAGCTAAGCAATGATTGAAATTTTGTAATCAATATCTACATTATTTTAGATCTGCGAGTTTAAGTTTATGTGTGGGAAACATTACGAGACAATGCCGACATTTGAGCTTTGTGGCTTGAAGTCCTCAAAATACTAACAATGTTAAAATAATGTTGATGCAGCGATGCATACAGATATGGAAGGGGGGATTGAAATTGGTGGAATTGTCTGAAACTTCCTTGGGGAAGTTATGTTCTTCTATAATAGGTCGATTAGAGATTTGTTGCATGTTCAACTTGTCGAAGCTATTGCTATTCAGGATGGTATCGAGATGGCGATGGATCTTGTGTTCCAGCATGTGAAGGTAGAATTAGATAATCAACGTGTTATCCAACTGTTACAAGTAAAGATAATTGAGAGAAAGAAGCTAGGATGAACTATTGGTAAATCGTTGAAACTAGTGACAGGATTCAATTTTGTTTCTTTCGCTAAGTGTGATAGACGCATTTGTGACAACACTGACAACACCATAACTTCACCATTTTCCTGTTGTACTCTCTAACCTCTATTAATACTTCATTTACTGTTAATTATGTTGTATGGGTTTAAGTTTGGTTGGTAAGTTATTGTACATCGGTTTATTAATTACCATCACCTACTTTGCTCTCTCTCTCTTTTGTATATAAGTAGTTGTAGGATGTTATGAATGAAGTGTGTAATACAAAAACTCTGCTTGGTCTACTATCTCTTCTTCCTCTACTATCTACTGCTATCCTTTGTTTTTCTTACTTGGTATTAGACCAGCCATGGTCGATCCTTTAGTAGACCTAAGTGAACAAGAGAAGAACAAATCAGCTAAAGAAGCCCAAAGAAAGCTCGATGAAGAAAAACGAGCTGCAAAGGGAAAAGCCAAACTTATTGAAGAGAACCATGGCATTCTTGTCAAACACTAAAAAATCCCTGTTGGATACCAGACGTGTTCCAATCTTCTGACCCAGGTAATCCCAGTCAAATTAGACCGTAGCAACTTCTTGTTATGGAAAACCATAGTGCTACCTCTTCTTAATGGACAGAAAGTCGAGGGACACTTGGATGGATCTACACCCTGTCCAGAGGAATTCGTGGTTATTCCACCCTTAGAGGATGACCACAGAGGTATGTCATTTCTAAACCCTGAAAAAGACGTATGGACCACAACTGACCAAATGCTTATAAGCTGGTTGTACAACTCCATGACACCGGAGATAGCAATCCAAGTCATGGGCTATGACATTGCTCAATCTCTGTGGAAAGCAATTGAAAATTGCTACGGTGTCCATTCTCGCTCTCAAGAAGACTACAACCGGCAGATACTCTAGTAAACTCGCAAAGGAACCATGAAGATGAGCAAGTACCAGACCAGGATGAAGAAGTATATCGACAACCTAGCCATGACTGGTCACCCCATTGACACCAAAACTCTTGTGTCCTATATTCTTGCAGGTCTGAATGAAGAATTCAATCTAATCGTGTGTGTTCTATGCAACAACGAACTTGACTGGCTGCAACCTTAGTTTAAACTAATCTCGTATGAGCAAAGGCAAGAGAAGCTATAAGCACTAAGAGGTAACTCATATATGTTTCAACCATTTGCAAATTTGGTTACAACTAACAAGTTTAAGGTACCTTGAAACACTAGCAACTCTTCAAACCAGAAGGGAAATAACAATCAAACTCATGCCCCCAAGAATGTACCACCTCAAGGGTACACAAATCAAAAAGGAAAATGAGGTAAATGGAAGGGTCAAGACCGGCACACTCCGTACACAACTGAAAAGTGCCAAATCTGGGAAAAATTTGGCCACATTGCTGTTGTATGCTACTACAGATATGCTTCCTGAACCAATTCATCCACAACTAGACAGCCCATTTGTAACAGCCACAAAAAAAAAAAGAAAAGAAAAAGTCAGCAGGGGCAAAATCGTCATTTTGCTACAAGAGGACAAATTTAGCAAACTGCCAAATTGCTAAATTTGAAGTCCACTTGATAGCCAAATAATAGGGGGGCACCTTGCATTTTGTGTAGACGAATCAGAGGGAGAGAAAACTGAAAATTTTAGTCGCATCACGCATCTCGAGAGCAGACGTCAGAGCCGCCACTGCAGAGCCGCTAGCGGTCTGCGGCGCGAACCAGAAGCCGCCACGTGTTCGACGCTTACCGTTGCAGAGCCGTCAGAAGCTAGCCACTCACAGTCGCCGCCTGCTGAGCCAATCAGAGGGCGCCGTCGGGTCAGCCAATCATCTTCGCCCACAGAGCCCGAACCGAGCTGCAGCCGCTCCGAGCCTGCTGCATGTTCCGAACCAAGCCACCGCCTCCCGAGCCTAGCCACAGCCACTCCGAGCCTTGCCAGCACTCCCGAGCCGGCGAGTAAACTCACGCGCCACCGCCGGAAGCCCACGCGTCGCCGTCGTCGTCGCCGTCACCGGTGACCAGAAAATCCATTTTTCCATCCTAAGGTAAAACCCGTGCCCCGAGTCCATTTTTTGAGGTTTCAGGTCCAAATTCTCAGCCGTTTGACCTGTGTAGGCACTTTTATCTGGAGACGCATTAGGGGACCCGCGCTTCGGAATTTCATTTCTGTTTCGTGTTGTTTCGGGCAAAGGTAAGGGTCTGTTTTATCAGATTAGATCTAATTTTATGTGTACTACGCATGTCATGAATCGATTGCCCTGAATTGTGCCTATGAAAGTGAAATCCCGAGAGCATGATTGAGTTGTGATTTTCTTTATTGAATTGCGAAGCATGTTTTGTGATAGTCTTGAATTCGTCATCATGATTTGTATATTAGGATTACTGGCTCCAATAGAGGAGCCGAACAGTGAAAATTAGACGAGATCCCTAGAGGATTGAGTAAAACAATCTAGCCCCTAAACGGGAATGGTACATTGAGTTAGTTCCCGAGCTGCAGTCGAGGACAGACGTGTCTCGAGTGTTTACTCGAATGGGGAGATTGTCCGGTGCAGAGCGAGAGGACGATATTCTTCGTCGTGGTGGTATTAGGACTGGGTGGCAACCCGGTTAGCTTTACCCACCTAGAGTTCACATGACCTTTTCCCGGGACCTTGACTAGGCATGAGGGTGGGCGATATCCCACTACGAAGGGTGCTTGTACTACCTTGCCGTGCGAGTGCTCGAGGTCTGGCAGCCACCAGATTGCTTCGGCTCGCCGAGATGCCCTCGTCCTACCAGGGCTTCCCAAAGAGAGACACGATATCGCTTATGGGTTATTTATGGTCATTCATGCTATAGAATAATGGACATGTGGAGTTGTGGATCCCGAGCTGGATCCCCTTACTGAGTTCCCATGAACTCACCCCTTATTGTGTGGCTTGTCCAGGTACACGTGGAGCTGACCGAGGTGGCTGAGCTAGAGTTGGTGGAACCATGGGCAATGTTACATTTTGCAAATAAAATAGTCTTTTGAGTATTCATTTAGTTTAATTCATGATTTTATGCAATTCGGAGACATGTTGGGTTAAACAAGTTGTTCTTAAATAAAGAGGGACGGGTACCCAGTTTATCTTTTAAATTCCGCACTTTGTTCTGTTTTCTTGAAATAAAAATAGTAATTTCTACTTAGTGTGTCTCTGAATTAAAACTCTTGAAACATGCATTGAGGGGATAAGGCCCGGGGTTGACCTCGTGTCGGGTCGGGTCCTACTACTCTCATGGTCTACCTCGAAACACTTCAAGATGAAGGGTGGTATCTACACAATGGTGCCACAAACCATGTCGCATTTGACATGAGCAGGATGAGTCTTCAAGGAGAGACCTAGGGTAAGAATACTATCTCTATTGGTGATGGTGCACAAGTTCCTATTGTAGGCATAGGCACTACTTATCTTAAATCTAAAGGCTTAGTCTTACTTTTAAAGGATGTTCCATATGTCCCTATGATGAAGAAAAACTTGTTGAGCATATCCAAACTCACAAGAGATAATAATGTCACTATTGAATTTGACAAATTTTTCTGTGTTATTAAGGACATAAACACCAAGGACATCAAGATTCTAGGGAGACTTGAGAAAGAACTCTACCAGATTATCTATTTTGGAGAAGATGTGTATCACCATCTTACTAAAATTACTGAAGAAGTTGTTTTTGAAGGAGATAGACATACCACTATGAGAACTACTCCAGCTATCCAGAAGAATTTGACCAAAAATTCTCCCTTTCCATCAGCTTTTGTTGCTTGTAAAAAGGGGACTTGACACCAAAGATTAGGCCACCCTTCTAGTAGAATTTTAGGTCAAATTCTGTCAAAATGTAAGAACTCAGTGAAAGGAAATGAAACTTTATCTTTTTGTGAAGCTCGCAAGTTTGGAAAGACTCACAAACTACCTTTCTCAACATCTACATCTAGAGCTAATAAACCATTGTCTCTAGTTCATATGAATTTCTAGGGACCAGCACCTATATTGTCTAACAAGGGTTACTCATACTATATTGATTTTCTAGATGACCACATTAGATACACCTGGATTTACCCCCTAAAATTCAAATATGAGACGGCAGCTACTTTTAAAGATTTTCAAAACTTGGTTGAGAGACAATTATCTGCTAAAATACAAACCATTCGTTGTGATGGAGGAGGAGAGTTTCAACCTCTAAGCCAACTATGTCAGCAACTTGGCATTGCCATTCAGACATCTTGTCCTTACACAAGTCCACAGAATGGGAGAATTGAAAGAAAACACAGGCATATAGTTGAAACAGGTCTAGCTTTACTTGCTCAAGCTCACATGCCACTCAATTTTTGGTGGAAAGCTTTTCACACCTCTACTTATCTCATCAACCGGCTACCTACACCCTTTTTAACCAATAAATCACCCTTCCAAGTACTACACAAGAAGGCACCTGACTATGACTTCCTTAAAGTTTTTGGTTCAGCTTGCTACCCCTACCTTAGGCCGTTTCAAGTCCATAAACTTAATTTCCACACTGAGAAATGAATATTCCTAAGCTATCATGATCACTACAAGGGATACAAATGTCTTAGTGCCTCTGGGCGCATGTTTCTCTCTACATGTTCAATTTGTGAAGAAACTTTTCCTTATACTAACATGTTCCCTACAAGGAACAACTTTGATTGCAGGTTTGCTGAGCCTTCTGCCAGGAACCCTGTTGAAGCCTGAATACATAGCCCAGTCAGCATCACCTTATTCCTCAGCAGCTGCCTTCAGATGACCTTTCCTCATCAACTCAACTTGTTTCACACTTGGCTGCCACCACCCCCAGTGATCCTTCAGATAGTCTTACAATGACCACCCCACCAAGAGCTAATGCTGACCTTAGGCTGGATGACTCTTCCCCTACTACAACATTCTCATCCAACGTTTCTTCTATTGGCATTCCATCTCCATTCTCCTGTTGTACTCTCTAACCTCTATTAATACTTCATTTACTGTTAATTATGTCATATGGGTTTAAGTTTCGTTGATAAGTTATTGCACATCAGTTTATTAATTACCATCACCTACTATGCTCTCTCTCTTTTGTATATCAATAGTTGTAGGATGTTATGAATGAAGTGTGTAATACAAAAACTGTTCTGCTGGTCTACTATCTCTTATTCCTTTACTGTCTACTGCTATCCTCTATTTTTCTTACTGCATTTTCTTGCACAATTGGTAGCCAAGGAAGGCGTGGAGTTTCAATGGACAGAGGATATCCCAGATTTTTTTGTTTCAATTATTCACTTGAATTTTTTAGAGATAATCATTCATGTGTAGGTGCGACTGTTTCACTCTCTCATGTAAAGAAAAAAAAAAAAAGTGTGTGTGTATATATATATATATTTTTTTATTTATTTATTTATTTATTTATTTATTTATATTTGGGTAGGAGTTTTTTTTTTTTTTTTAATTATTATTTTTTTTTGGTTTGAGATAGAGAACAAACATTTTAGATTGCTCTTCAATTAAAAAAAAAAACGATTTTAATTGTCCTTCGATAGGAAAAAAACAAACATTTTTTTATTATTCTTTAGAAAAGTGAACAGTTTTAATCGACAATTTTATCATCCCATAATCAAATATGAATTGTCAAATCTCTTTAAAATAAATATAAATTGTCCAAAAATTGGTTAAATAAAAGTTAAAGAAGGAAAGAAAAATTCACATTTAATGATCTTAACCACATTTTAACATTTATACAATGGTATAGGGCTGCAAGTCAAAATCGAAAAATTGATCAAACTGTCAAAATTGAATTTTATATACGGTTTCAGTTTTTAATATTAAAAACCGAATAATTTAGGTTGATTTCGATTTTAATGGGTCGGGATTCAATTTTAAACCAAGCTTATTGATTATATATATTAACATAATTATTTCAGAATTAAAAATGTGCAATAGTGAATTGGAAGGGTTGTTGAGTTTGTTCCAATTCACCGTGCATAGCGTGTTTCTATTTTATATTTTTGCATTTTTCCTGAGTTGGTTGAACCGACAAATCGAATTGCTTGAACTTTTGGTTAATCGGTTCGGTACGGTTTAGTTCTAATTACATGCGATTCGATTTCAATTTCATTTTTCTTGAAATATTTGGGCGGTTTGGTTCCGATTTGGCTCTCAAACCAAATCGAACCAAACCGTTTACACTCCTATAGTGGTTAAACTACTACTCTCGTACGTATTCGGATCTGTAAGCAAAAATCAATTATTTGTACATACTCTACCATATTTAGATGTGAAAATTTATTTTTATATATATATTTTTGAATTTTGTTGAAGAATGTTTTGTGCGTATATATATACTCACCATGAATATTACCATTACCTTTTAGTTCTCAAACTCTCTTAATTAATCACTATTTTTAGTTTTAAAATTATACTACCCGATATATACTCCCACTCCCAATTTCATACTAAATTCTATTTTTTTTTATTTTTTTTTTAATTATTAGTAATTGTCTCAAAAAAAAAAAAAATTGTGATGGAGGCGTAATATTATAACAAATAAATATATTCAAATTTTAAAATATTTGTATAAATAATTATTAATATTGTATAATAAAAAAAATTTCGTGATAATAGTACTTATTATATTTATTGTTTTAGAAATTATTATATTTAAATTATTTTTTAGATTTGGGTGTTTATTACTAGATTTTGTAAGTGCATTTGTTTTAGATACTACTAAAAAAATATATCTAAACATTTTGACTGCAATAATTATTTTTATATATTCAAAATAAATCTTCGTTCTAAATACTAATTTTAAATATTCTTAAAAACTACATCGAAACAAGCTGACAGTTTTTTACTGAAATCGTTACTAATAATTACTTTTAAATGCTCAAAATAAATTCTCATTCCAATACTAATTTTAAATATTTTTAAAAATTACATTCAAACAAGTTTAACTGCAATTATTACTTTTAAATAATTAAAATAAATCATTTTTTAAATATTTTTTTTTAGAGAATTTTACCTTTCCAACCTTGGAGACAGCTTCGAACCTGGCCAAGAACCTTTTGAAACAGCAGTTTTTTGTTCCTACCAGCTTACGACGACATTCCCAAATAGCTCCCCAAATCGTTATTAGCCCTGACCCCAAGAATTTTGCACAACTTCAAACTATCGAGGCCCTCCCCATTTTTGCTAAACATCACAACTGATTTCTCAAAATTGACCACTTGACCTGACGCTGTCCCATACACATCAATGATCGTTTTAATAGCTGTACAGTTTGACTCTGAAGCCCTGAAAAATAACAAGCTATCATCAACAAAGAAGGTGAGAAATTGAAGGGCAAAATTTATTGATTTTCAATCCTTTAAATTCATTGGTCCTCTCCCCCTTCCGAAGGGGCGACGAAAAACCTTCCGCACATATAAGGAAAAGATACGGGGAGAGAGGGTCGCCCTGTCTCAACCCTCTACCCGAGGCAATATCCCCCTAAGAGGATCCATTAATCAAAACAGCAGAGCGAACCGTAGAAATACAATCTATAAATTTTTTTATCCACAAATCATTGAAGCTCATATCTCTCATCATATTGCTAATGAAACTCCAGTTCACCTGTCATAGGCTTTGCTCATATCCAGCTTAGGAGCAGCCCAACCATCTTTCCCTTTTCTTTTATTATTGATGGCGTGTATGCATTCAAACCGAATCATAACATTATCCGAAATAAGCTTTCCAGGCACAAAAGCAGATTGATTTAGCGAAATAATTTTATAAGTAAAGGCTTCAACCGATTAGCCAACATTTTGGCTATAATTGTGTAAATTGTATTGCAAAGACTAATCGGTCTAAAATCCTCCATCTTAACCGGGCACTTGATTTTCGGAATAAGAGCAATAAACGTCGCATTAAGAGGGGAGATATTAGCCTTTTCATTGAGCACTCCCAAGCAAGCTCTCGCCACCTCGTCACCCACGATATCCCAATATTTCTTAAAGAAGAATGCATTCGCTCCATCAGGACCTGGCGCCTTATCAGGATTCATGCTTTTTAAAGCCTCTTCCACCTCCTGATCTTTAGAAAAAGGAGCATTGATCTGCCTATTGTCCTCATTCGATATGATTTTATCAACACCTTCCAGCGCAGCATCCAAATCCCCCTCCGTGATAACAACTTCCTTAAACAAGTTTGAGAAATAATTAACTGCCACTTTGCTGACACCACTATCCCCCTCGATCCAGACACCATTATGATTCATAATTTTTCCAATCTGATTTTTTTTTTCCTGAGAGGCTTTCTAGTGAACTTAGTATTCCTGTCACCCCATTTCAGCCAGTCCTCCCTAGATCTCTGTTTTCATAGGATTTCTTCAATATCCAGGACCTCATCAATTTGCTTTTCAACCTTTCTGTTCTCATAGTGTTAGAAATCTTAATACAAAGATCTTGAGTTTTTGTAAGTTATTCAAAAAAGAAATTGCTTCTAAATGGCTTAAAGTTTCTTTTTAAAATAAATAAATTCAAAACTTTTGGTCGTTTTGTTCAAAAACCCTCCTCCGAAATCACTGCTCGACG
>JBBMEG010000179.1:0-10060 GCA_037832605.1 Cyclanthera cordifolia
AACGGAAAAAGAGGAAGCCTTTGGGGGGAACCAAAAGGGGCACAGCTCAAAAGGAATGGTCAGAACCCCCCCCCCCCCCCCCCCCCCTTAAGATTGGAGGTTCAAATCTCTCCTTCTCCATTTGTTTTAGAAAAAAAAAAGATCTGGACATATGGCGCATGTGCATGAAATTGAGCCATTGGTGAGACATTTGAAATAAAAAGTTCAAGTTGACAAATTATAAAGTAAACAGAAAAGACAGCCTTAAATAAATAAGACATAAATACCAGGACATGGGAAAAGTGGAGAGCGACTATTGGTATGCAAGCCATCCCTGCCATAAAAATACAGCACCCTAAAAGCAAACCATCTGATGGGGGCCTCCCGTGGAACCATTGAAGGGCTTCAAATATTGTTTCACGGAAAAACCACACTGAAACTGCAACCACACCAGCATGTGCATAACCTTGCCAAGCCTTCATTTTGGAAGCTGTTCTTGATTTATCCCTGTAAGATCCAGGGTGAAGTTGAAGTCTCAATAGTATCAAGGTTAAATGGAAACTAGAGCACTATAAGAATAAGTTTGTTCATATTACTTGTAAAGGAGCAATGGGGGTGAAACGGCAAGTAAGAGAATAGCTGACACCCATACAACAGATTTGGAAGTAATTAACAGCATTGCCAGCTTTGAAGCATACAGGCAAGTGAGAACCCAAACTGCCTTTGGCCCAATTCTGTTATCAACAGATAGTCTACGTACAAGGACCAAGCCTACAAATGTAGTCATAATAACCATATAGCTTGGATAAATCACATCATCCTCAAGCCCATAATAATATATGCTCGAGTAAGTTAGAAAGCGATTCTCAATGTGACAGAGTAGTAAAGCATGGCCAATCAAACAGGCTTCAGTCAAAAACTGAACTTTTGACGATAACATAGCAAGACCAGGAACAGCCAAGGCAAGGACCACATCAGCCACGATGAGTTGGCAGAAAGACTTGAGGGACATGCCAGCCAGCCAAATATTTAGATCCCAGTAATTATGCATCACAAACCATATGATCATCAAGCTCCCAAGTGCAACAGAAACAAAGTAAGATGGTAAGCTCTTCCTTGTAAAGAACTGAGCCAGATAAAACCCAGCCACAGAAGGCAGTGGTAGAAGCTGCAAGATATCAGGCAACAAACAAGAAATGTATGTCAAATACTCAATTTTGCAGAAAGGGCTACCATATCGCCCCATGTTTAGGTGTCCTAATTTCTACACCAACAAAAAAATGAATACAGGTTGACATGGACCTCTTTTCATAAGCAATGCCAAAAAAGAAAGTTTCCACGGCTCTTGCTATATGATAAGGAACAAAACATAAGTCCGGTACTCAAACACCAAATGCAAGGATAATCAATGGAGAAAACTCAGCGGCTGAGTTCCAATGGTTCGATGTAATAGCAAGAAGATCAAAAATTTATTGAACTATCCATAAAAGTTTTACAAAAAACCCAGAGTTTTTAATACAAATACAAATGTCCACCATTCTGATAGAATCTATCAATGGTTACCTCTCTTTAAGAGTCAATATCAAAGTATTTGTTGTCATTTATGTGGAACGAAGTTTACATTAGATAGGTTAGGGAGAATAACAAACTAACCACCAAACTATTAGGTAACTAACCCCCTTTTGGATCCTATCAATTACCCTCCCCTTTTAAAGCACCTTGTCCTCAAGGTGGGTATACAAAAATTAAAACATAAAAGATACAGCCTAAATAACATAAAATTCAAGCCCAATGTTTGTTGATGCTGACATAAAATTCCAGCCCACTGTTATTGACGTTGCAGCAAGCCCAATTCCTTTACCAGCCATCCACACCTCCTTTTTAAAACCCTAGCCGCCAGTTTTTTTTTTTTTGCCAAATCCACCTGCTCTCTTTCCACTATTTTTTTTCGTAACTAAACTGCTGGATTTTGTTTTTTTTTAAGATCACAAAAAAAAAAAAAAAAAAAAATCGCAACACCTTCCTCGCTCGCGAAAGTCGTCGTCGCAACTCGTCGCCGTCAATAGCCTATCGCCGACCATCGCAAGACCATCACAGGTCGTCACATCCCGTCGCCTCCCTCCAAGTCTGTTGTTCTTCTATTTCAGGTTTAATTCCTTCTTCGTGATATGGATTTTTTGAATGGATATTAGAATCAACTTGTTGATCTCCATTCAAGAACTAAATCGTAACCTTAAACAAATTGTCGAGCCTTTTGAAAACGGCTTGGTATCATATTAAACTTTCATCCTTCTCTCCTTGATTCGACTCCTTCGATTCAACACGATCCAAACGATTCGATTCTTGAAGGTTGTTGTTAATAGGAAATTTCTTCTTCGCCATCGCGAACTTCCTTTCTCTAATTTTGTATTTGGGAGAGATCAAAACCGCACTATGTTTTTTCTTGGCTGATTGTTTAGCCGTCTTTGTAGATTTGATCACAACGGAAGATTGCGAATCTTCGGAGCTGGATTGATTGAATCGTCGACATTCGGAATCATATTCTCGAAGTGCCTCAAAACATTTTGAATCATCTTGGATCTAGACGTCGTTGAATCTCTCGTGTTTTGATTTCTTTTCTTCAGCCGCAATATTGAATGTCAACTCTTTCCTTTCTTCATCTTCTTGTCTCTTCCTTTCATCGATCCGTTCTTTTCCCGCTTATTTTGATCATTTCTTGATCGCAATGGACGTCGCCAAAACTTTGTAATGCGTTTCTTGGTTGCAAGAATTTGCTCTCTTACCTTCCTTCTTTCCCTCTTCATTCTTTGAGGGTATCTTTCCGTTAGCATTCTAGCATTCTCTAATCTTCTTATTTCCCTCTTTCTTGCGTTCTCTTCGGCCAATCTTGCATTCTCTAACCTTCTCTCGTCCCGCTCTCTTGCATTCTCCTCGGCCCTTCTTGCAAATATCTCATCTATTGCCGCGAATCTGGCCTCTAAACGCTCTTCAAACTCTTTCCAAACTCAGTCCATGTTCACAGTCCCTCACGAATCGTGGCTCTGATACCAATTGATAGAATCTATCAATGGTCCCCCTCTCTTTAAGAGTCAATATCAAAGTACTTGTTGTCATTTATGTGGGGCGAAGGTTACATTATATAGGCTAGGGTGAATAACAAACAAACCACCAAACTATTAGGTAACTAACCCCCTCTTTGGATCCTATAACATTCTTATATGCAAAAAAGGGGAAAAAAACCCACCATTCTTTTACATAATGAACTGGCTGATTCCGACCCTTTCTCCTCACTAGACCTCCTCAACACTATGTCCTTAGACTAAGGAAGTGCATCCATACTACAGGTTAAAATGTTGAGCGACAAGTTTGGGATTTGGAGAACGATTGTAGGAAAACTATTTGATAGAGAGATAGCCAGTTGGGTTATATTAAGTATAAGCGGAGAAGCTTGATTTGATCCAATTAAAGGAGAGCCCAAACGAGAACGAGATTATTTCAGTCTTGGAGTTCAAAAATTGTATTTTCCTCTATCAATAATGACTTTATGTTTTGGTTCTTTGCGTGTGATCATTAATAACTACTTCTCGACAACATTGCAGACCAAATGTCGAACACAAGTCTTAGACAGTGTGCGAAAAAGCGTGTGACACAACTAATTGACGCATCTTATCAGTCGTATTTGTCTATCGCTATCCTCTCTCAATTAAAGAAACGCATCATCTTCAATAGCTTTGGTGACTCCCCTAATCTATTGTCATTGATCGCAATGGACTCTTGCATGTCTTACTTACACACGCCACCATCCGACAATGACATGGAATGGATTATTTTTCCTCTCTCTCTCTTTGTGTCAATTCTGATGGAGTTTTCTCAACCTACGAGTACCACCACCCAGATGTGTAACTCATTTATGAGTTAATCCATCAAAGGAGCCTCACTTCTAGAACTTTAAGTTGAATTTTCAACTTCCATAGAGTTTCCAATTTGTATTTATCGTATTATCTCATCATAAAAAGGCTTAGAGCCTGACCCAAAACCTATATAACACTTTCAAATTTATCAATAAACAATGTTTTTGTTACTTACCAAAAAAAAATGATATGCCTTATCAAGTCTAACTCCATTCGAGAATCCCATGGGTAAACCTTATTTGGAAACTCAATCGCTAAGAAAGTCTAGGTGTATCTTTTATTGCTCTACTATAGAGGTCTCAATATTACCTACCAACTACAGGAGAAATTCCTTCAATTGACCTTGTCCCCCTCCGTCTGTTACTTCTGGAGGATGGAGAATCCTTACATCACGCTTCCCCTCACAACACTTTTCTTTTTATGGTTTTTCCTTTCTCTAATGAATTCGGTTTATCAATGTGTAAAGCTAATCGACTGGTTGCTTGGAAAGAAAGGATCATCAATATTTTTAAGACATATGGTTTTGACAAATTCTTTTGTAATAGTATACAACATGCTTGATCTTGTGGGTGTTCTAACTACGAGAATAGTGTTTCCACTAATTAGCAAAATGAGACCCCTCCAAATCATTTCTAAATTCTAAAGAGTTTAAATAATCTAGTTCAAATAACTATCTCTCTTTCTACTCAATCAAAAGTTCAAAACCACAAGTCCTAAGTCTATAAATCTCTTCCTATGACGCTGCTCTTCCCGAATGTCGGATGGGATGGGAACCTACAACGACCGCCCACAAAGTCACCCATCTCTCCATCTTCTTCATCCTCTTCTTGGCTAAAGAAACAAGCACTCTTAAAAAAATTTGAAGACAGATCAATAGTTCCTCTCAATTAGCTTCAATAGACTCTTTTGGTAATTTCCAGAAAAGTAGTTTATCACGGTTTGCTTCAAATTTTTTGTGGTTATACCGCTATCCTCTAGATCTAGATGCTCAATGTTTCATATCTATGATGATGGCTCATAAGCCACAATTTTGAACTACAACAACTCCTCTTAATTTCGATTTAAAACTACGACCACAACGGTGATATACTCCAAATATGGGTATTTGTTCGATGCTTCAAATTTACGATGATGGCTCATAAGCATGGTTTAGTGACTTTGGTCACTGGTTAGACTCATAGTTCAACATTTCAATGAAGCAAGTAGCACCTTCCTATTCCTTCAGATCTGGGTTTCGATATCGACATCGCTGGTATCTGAAAACATATTGGCCACACTTCTCTCTCCAACAACGTTGGTTTCTTTCCAGTTCTACTCCTTCTAAAGCTTTGATGACGCACCTCACTCTATCGCCAAACTATCTGTATCTAGCGATGGGTTGAAGATCTTCTCCCAATCGTGTATTCACCACCCGAGATGGGAGTTTTTCAGTGTACACTTGCTCCTCAACATCAATGTTGATTGGGAGATCGAACGTGATGGCTTCGTGCAAAGGATCCACGCAAGCTAGTTTGTCTAAAAGCTTCCTTTTTCTACCATTTCCACACACGAACCCTATGGTGTTGACAAGGAAACGGTTACTTTCTCCACCTCCTTTCTTTCCAACTATATCGAATGAAGATATTACTAACATACCACTTACATCTATGATCTACCGATTCATGTCGTTCAGATTTGAGATAACTCTATCTAACTCACAAGTCTAGAGACCCCATATGGATCATAAAATGGATGTTTACCTTCATGAGAGTTAGGACTTACATTTTCCTAGTTATCTTTTGTAAAGTATGCTCCAAAAATGGCCCTCTCCTCCTCTTGTAACATCTTCTTTTAAATGAAGTTTATTCATTTCCTAAATTAAAAAATAATAATGGTTATAATATTAAAAAACCCCTTACACACACACCAACTGACTCAAATGTATTGCACAAAGGCATAGTGGAGGAAGATCTGCACTTGAACTTCCAACTATCCCTTGCACAAGTTCTTTGTTCAACTCTCTGTTAAATACACATGCAAAAAAAAAAAATCACCTTCTTTGAAACCTTAGCGTCGGAAAAACTCGCGTGTCAAAAGGAGGTCAAAGGAACAAGATTATTGGAGAGAAATGGAACCAAAGAATTAACAGAAAAGAGACCACTAATAAGGGGAGTCCAGATTTAAACAATTTTCTCAAAGTAATGCATGGTATATAAGTAATCCACAATTGCTCATAGGGATAGAACTTGTCTACTAGCTTAACTTACCCTGGTCACTAATTTTCAAATGAGAACGTGCCCTCGTAATATAGCCAATAAACAAAATAGTAAATCCACCACCATAATTCAGTAATTCATGATAAGGCGATATGAAACGAGTTACGATCTGGGCTTATCCTCACATAGGTATGAAAATTGTTCGAATATGAGAAAGCAATATCTTAACTTATTCACTGATACATTATATCGCCTCCCTCAGAGAAATTCTTCAAAAAATCACTTGCTTGGTCTGTTTATCACATAACCAAAATATTAAGGAAAGAACGAAGTAAAGAAATTAGGAATTCCTGCTTTCTATTCTAACCCTGCCTCTCAGAAGCGACTAAATAATTGGTTCATCTTTTCAATGAAAGCATAAGCAAAACTATATGCAGCATCTAACCTCGACCAGAAATCTACATAAGCAACTCTACTACCGAGTATAGTTTACGAGATCAAATGGAGCAATATATGCACTGCAACCACAAAATGTGCCATATAGTTCATCCGTGGATGCACAGTAAAAAACAAGTCACATATTCAAATCATAGAAAGTTAACATCGTACCAGTAATGGAAATCCCACTACAATTGCCCCGGAAGCACTAACTATCACAGCCAGAGCAGTGAACGCCACAGAGCTAAAAGCATCCGAAACCATACCCATAACATAAGCACCAGCTCCTGCTGCCCCTCCAAGCAGTGTTATAGTCACAAGAAAGTAATTCAACGGCGGTGGCACCTGGATGTAGCGCCCAAAGGAGTGGAAAACAACTCTAATTTCCAAACAGATAACAACAACAACTAAAGCGACAGCACCATTAGCAACCCGAATACTGTGTAGCTGGTTGGCATTTTTTGTAACCCACCAAAGTGCACCCCTCGTCGACGCATAGAGTTGAAAGACAAATGGAATGAAAAACAGAAGCAGCAAATCAGAAATGGAAGCAGCAGAAGAAAATACCACTGAGTAATGAGATGCAATGTGAAACAGCAGAGGTGCAAATACAAGATTCAAGGTATGAACGCAGCTCTCCAAAGGGCCAAGAATCAAATTATCATCAGGTATCTCTCCACCATGAAACTTCGCTTCTTGCTTGTTCTTGAATGACGAAAGCCGAGGAATAGAATAAAGCCAGTAGAAGATGCAATTGAAAGCCATGAGATAATAGGAAGCATTGAGCATGCCAACGGCCGATACGGTTGCCCAAGTAAACAAAGCCGAAGCAGCCAACGGAACACATGCGAACAAGAGGCGCTCAAGAGCAAGGACAATAGAGGGGTTTTCGATCTGAATCCACTTGAACTGAAGCGATGCCCATGCACCAATCAAGAAATTGGTCTCGGCGCAAAGGAAAACCGCAAGGATCGTGAGAGGAATAGAGTTAAAACTGAGATTAAGCGAGGAGCTGAAGAAGAAAGCAATCTGGGAAAAAACAAGAGAAAACCAAACACCAAAAAACGCACCCGGCTTGAAATTGAGAGAATCGAGGATGTAAGAAACCATAAGGCCAATCGTCAATGTGGTAATAACGGGGGTGCCGCCAAGGTCAAGAAGAAAGGCAGCAGAAGGAACAAGCGCAATGGCAATCCGAGAGTTGTAGATGAAGGAAGAACGCGAGAATCGAGAATTCTTAAAGGATCTGGAGGAAGAGGAAGAGGAAGAAGAAGAACCGTGGCGATCGAGATAGGCGCTAGGGTTTTGGTCGTAGGGGCTACCATTACTAAGGGATGAGAAGGAAGGGGCACTGGTGGAGGCGGAGATGTAAGGGCGAAACGAGCGGGACTGAAGCTCCGGCGGCATCATTTTGAGCGGCGGCGGCGGCAACGAAGGCTGAGGATGATTGTAGAAGGCGTCGGCGTTAGCGGCCAGCGCCAGCCGATGACGGAAGTGATTTCTGTCTCTGGGGAAGGCACGGCCAGTGTGGCCTTCGTTGGAGGGTTAATTCTGGCTAAGTCTGACGTGTTCGAACAAATTTCATCCGTCCGATCTTTTTTCCAGTGGGGCCATCTGTTTCGTGAGGACTTTCGTCTTGGTGCCTTCAATATTTACTTTATTAATTATCCCTCCACACAAAATATCCGCATAAATATAAATAATGCCGAGAAAAAGTCACGGTCATCATAGCTCAACTTACATTAGAAATGCATTAGTATCTATTAGATGTTCAAGTTTCTTATTCACAAATGTAGTAATCTAAGAAAAAAAGTTGATTAAAGAAAAAATAAAGTGATTTTGAGGTACGAAGTATTTGTTTGAGATTTATATTTTAGAGGGGAGAAGTTTGATTTTTTTAATCGGTCGGCTCGATGGATATCCTAACTAGTTCATGAGAACAAGTTTGTGAATTTGACCAATTCATCCAAATTCCATGCTTTTTGAATTAACCCTACATGAAGAACAATTGTGCATACCTCGAGCTCAGTGTATGTCCTAACCCTAGATTTTCCACTCGTCATTTAAATGTCCTTTTGCCTTGTTACAACAAAAATATCTAGCCTTGACAACTTACTGTCTTGCTTCAAATACTTCGTCCCTCGATCAAACGAGTAGTTTTCTCTTCCTTGGCTTGTAGCCCTTTTAAAGATGTATTTCAACCCGTTGTCGTTTGTTTCTCGCCCCTTCTTATTTTCTCCATCCCTTTAGAATATTGTTCAATAATTCCCCTCATCAGACCCTCATCATTTAAACAATATCAAATAGTTGAATAGAGCAGTGTTTGATCACAAACCTACAAATGAACATTTACTTCACTTACAAGTTTTAAAGCAAATTAGATGATTGACAATAACAAATATTCGAACACTTGAACCACATGCCTTTTCAATCCCTGTTTTCCAAATAAATTATCTATCATGCAAAAAATGGCTACAACAAGTTTAAAAACGCTTATCAAGAATGCCCACTAAGAAGCCTTATAATGTTTGCCAAGGAGCCCAGAAGCACTCACTTAGCCAAGATGGGCTTGGGCTCGAGAGCAACAAGCAAGAAGGCACAATAGGTCGGGAAAATGAGACCCATGCTTCCTCCTGATGAAGATCGTAGAAGTTCGAGCAAACTTTGCTCGAAAAGAATAATTAAAATTTCTTGAACCTCCGTGATTATAATTACTGAATTTGTTATAAGATTAAGGGTATAGGTTATAGTGATCCCAAATTATTATTATTATTATATATAAATACTTTTCATTTTAAATTAGTAACCATTTTCATATCTATAATAGTCATGACTTGGCGACATTAATATATTTCACAACGAATAGGTTATTTCTATTATACTAAAAGCAAACCATTTCATTCAAATTTATATTTTTATTAATTGTTTTTTTTTATTAATTTTTAAACCATATATCAGGTTAATTAAGTTAAATTTTTTTTTTTCTGAGAAGTGTTTATATGGTCATGCTATTTTCACATTGTGACAAACTTTTTTTTTCTTTTTGTCAATTAGTAAATAGAATAGTCTTATTTTAAATTTTAAAGAGTAAAAACTACAACATTCTCTCAAATATATCATCAAAATTTTAGTTTCACATACTTTAGTTTATATAAAACTCCAAAATTCTTTGAAATGTTACAAATTTATAAGAGTCCATTTAACCAAAAAAAAATAATAAATAATACCTAAAATAGTAATTGGGTTTTAGGCTTTGAACTAAAGTTTTATTTGTTTCTTTTTGGGCCATACGGGTTGGGGGTCCATGGGCTTCAATCAGTTATGTATAGGTTAGTTCGATTTATTCAACTTATTTTTTCGAGTACACGATTACAAGTCCTATACAATACTACGATACTTAGTGCTCTCATATAAATAAAATCAACGGGTCATTGACCTTTTCGATTAATTTTTTTTTTTAAAGTTAAATTGTAAATAAACTAACAAACCGTAAGCTTTGAAAAATCTAAACAGTGGAAATCAATGTTTTCTTAGCAA
>JBBMEG010000180.1:0-10056 GCA_037832605.1 Cyclanthera cordifolia
ATACATTTGTTGGTCACATTATAATAACCATACTCTGTCTTTGGGTCATTACTTAAACAACCTTCCAGTACTCTTTAATAACTCTTGTTATAATGAAACTCTCTGTTAAAATAATCCCTTGTTATCTAACCACCAATATAATAACCGGTTCTCATGTTAACCTACGGGTAATGACCACTATAATAACATGCTTTCCGAACACAAACATAAATTATTATAACATCTCTGTTATAATAACTTATCGCTCTGTTACAATAACTCACGTTATAACAACTCACATTTATAATAACCTAACTATCTTATACATTGGGCAGCTATTACAAATTTGGAGTTTAGCTCATGATTTTAAACATTTGTAGTTATATTTATTTTATCAAATCACCATAAATTTCATGAGAAATGTAGAGGAGAGACAATGAAAAAGGGAGATCAGATTTCTTTCAAAAGTGATGTTCCTACCTACTAGTTTCAAAAATTTTAGTGTACTTCAGTTTTTTTTTCCTAAGAAATTAATGGCTTTATAAACATTTAATTTAAGCCCTTTTCCATATTTACTTTGTTACTTATTGCAGTTGTCTAAACAAGAAGACTCTCCAAAGCTAGAACTAAAACAAAGCTTGTGAGTCAACTTATGTAATTAATCCTCTGTCGTTGCTTTTGCCAAAACTTGATCTGCTGCCTCCAAAACAACTTCGGCACGGTGGAATTCTATTTGCAGCCGTTGATGAAGGGACGTCGATGAACCCAGACCTTTCTTCTTCACATCTTTCAGCAATTCCCTTAAAGGAATTGCAGCAAGAAAGCTTTTGATGTACTCCTGGCAGCACTCCTTCCCTGTGCATACAACCTCTTCCTCTCTATCATCGTTTATTGACTCATTTTTCTTTTCAGACGAAGATTTTTTCGGGCTACTCGGTGTTTCTGGTGTTGTTGAAAGTTCTTCGGAGTCGTCGATTGGTGGTTTTTCCTCTATGTCTGCATTGCTTAGTTGTAGCACATCAGTAGATTGTTCTGAGCTCTTTGATTGATTAGTGCCAATGGTGTTTTCCTCCTTTGATGGCTCTGTGATCTTTGATTGTTTAATGTCTACGGAGGTTTTTTCTTCTGATTCCGTTGTGTTGTTTGGTAACCTGTGTATTACTGTCTCCTTGTTAAATTTCAGGATGTACGCGTGATTGCACCCCTCGTAAAGCCGCTCGCCCAGTGTGTCTATAATGTAGTAAGCATCCTTGTCAACTTTCAAGATGAAAAAGTGGTCGTTCCAACTCACGATGTAGGCTATCGATTCATTTGTTGGAAGGTCTGCTGCAAGGAGGCTGATTTCATCCCATATCGCGTCGAAAGACATGGCGTATTTGAGAAACTCAAAAACACCCTCGTCCTCCAATCCTTCTGGGTGAAAGAATCCAACATACGACTTATCTGCAACAACAGATATAGATCGGATTTTAGCATCAATTACTGTGTCGAGATCAAAGTGTTTATCAGGGAACTGCTCCATGTAGTCCTCATTTTCACAAAGGTTTCTCCATTCTGCTGATCCATCTCTAATCAAGTTGTCTAATTCAGACTTGGTGGGCATTTCACCTTGGTTGGAAAGTAACCAATCAGAAATAACCGCAACTAGAGCCGTGCAAGCACTCTCCCCAGAAGCTCGCTCACTCCTTTGATCAACCGAGGCGAAGAAGACTTCAGTTTTGATTTCCAAGCACCCATCACGACCCTTTACCTCCTTGTGCTCCCAAGTACCCACTGCAAAGTTATCATCTCCAAATGCTGCTGCTGATAACTCCAGATTATACCACTGCAAGAAGAAGAATGAGGAGAAGAGGAGGCCACCATTAGTATTGTTAAAAGAAGGGTTAAAAATTTGATCTTATGATTTGAAGGAAGTTAGAGTTTAGTCCCTATGATTTGAAAATCTTGACTTTAGTCCCTATGGTTTGTAAATCTTAACTTTAGTCCTTATTGGAGAAATCTACAATTTAGTCCCTATGGTTTGAAAAATAGCCCTTATGATTTGACAAAAACTAAAAATAATCGGT
The DNA here is from genome assembly GCA_037832605.1 of Cyclanthera cordifolia. Lineage (NCBI taxonomy): Eukaryota > Viridiplantae > Streptophyta > Magnoliopsida > Cucurbitales > Cucurbitaceae > Cyclanthera > Cyclanthera cordifolia. The sequence goes on from JBBMEG010000180.1 coordinate 2,046, forward strand.
CATTCGTAATTGTTGGTGAAAAAATATGCAAAAGTTAGTTGTGTTTGTTCAATGATGAGAGCGTGAGATAAGTAATTGATTGAACAAAAAAAAATATCATTCATACATCAGAAGTTACATCTACATTCTTAATTTGCATACGATTTACGTATATAATGGACTATTTTTTAAGTTTTATCAAACGGTAGGGATTTTATTCTATATTTTCAAACCATAGGGATTAAATTCTATATTTCTCTAAACCAAAGAGATTAAATCTATATTTCTCCTAATTATAAGGGTAAAAGTCTAGAGTTTTAAATCATAGGAATTAATCTCTAATTTCCTTCGAATCATAAGGATCAAATTTATAATTTATCCTTAAAAGCAAAAGGATTTTGAGAATACATACCCATGAGTAAGGCTCATTTCCGGGAAGCTGCCTACGGTCGAAGTCGATATCATCTCCACCATTTTCGCCATAATGTTTCTTCAGAAGAGGTTCTCCTTTAATTTTAGCAGATTTGAAGCTCAACTTTCTCTTCCTCCACGACAGGATTTTGCACAATGAGTTCTGCTGCATACTTTGTAAGTTATCACCATCAGCGTCCGAGCACCCTGCGCCATTGCCACGATACATCCAACATTCATCTCCATTGTTTGTCTTTGTACTGGGGAGGAGCGATTCTGCCAGACGGTTGGCATGGGCAAGTTTTTCGTAACCAATTGGCTGCCCAACATATGAATCCTCATTCCCAACATCTTCTGGTGAATCAGAATCAAGTGAAGAACTTTGACAAGAATCCTTATCTTTAATATACAACCCATTGACAGTAGCAATCTCCTCTTCATGGAATACTTCCTTAGGTCTTCCAGCTGATACACAATGTCTAAACATTTTCACTCTATCTAGACCTGCTCTTATTGCTCGTAACCCATCTTTCTCCGTCGACGAAGCCAATGGTGAAGGTGGAGAGAGCGTTACCGGCACAATCGACCTTGGCACCCCCTTCAAAGGTTTTGCATCCCTTCTGAGCTCCAAGAGGTTGAGAGATAACTGCATAATGAAAGATGAAATTACATAAGATTTGTGCATCATGAAGATATTGCTGGAATAATAACCAGTTTATGTTGGTAATTTTATGTACTTACAAAGAGCAAGGGGCTGAACTCGGCAATTCTACCATGAACCTTCAATGGAAGGCTTAATTGAATCTCCCTTCCATCAGCTGAATTAGTGTATTCTGCTAGGTTCAGAGTCGTTGTCCCGACTACGGCGTAGCTATTTCGATGAACTTGGTTTTCTCTCTGTTGTAGGAATGAAAAGAGTTTAGTTAGTGATGATATCAAAGTACTAAATCAATGCCTCAAAAGTGTCATGAATTTCTGTCTAAAAATGTTTGCAAACTGATGAAGAGAGGTTGCAACACTGCCCAACCACAAGAAGTTCCCTTCAAATAAAATTAAATTTTGACACTCCAATGGATTCATAAAGGACATCTCAAAGAAAACAAGTTGAAAGTAAAAATAAAGTTCAAGCATCTATTTACTAAGCTTTTAAAAATTCTATTTTTATATTTATAAATGTTCAAACTGAACACTTGAAACATGTTTGGCTACATTGGAAAAGAAAAAAAAGGAAACGGGAGAAAAGAGATAAATGAAGGAAAGTGAGTATATTAAAGATCGATGGAACGAAAATCTTTCATGTCAAACAGTAGGAAACGAACTCTTTTCTTTCCATTGTTTCAAACATGATCTTGAACTATTCATAATTGTTATCTCATGAATTGTACTCATAATTCTTTTTTATTATTTATTTAAATTATTTCATTGAACCCATAACAATGAACTTTATCGTCATTTCAGTTATTGCATGAAATTTTCTTCACTTTCTCAGATTTTAATTTAGAAAATTATGCACACAAAAGGCCAAGGTATGCTCTGTTTTCCCTTTACATTAATTTTCATTTTTGGACAATCAAGAAAGTTGATGTCATCTGGGGAGTGATTGGATTTTGGGTTGGTGGGAGCAGAGCGGAGTGGAGGAAGAAAATGAAATAGAATGATTTATGTATATGTACTTGTTTGAAAATTGAGGTTTTAAAGAGGATAGATTACAAAAATATTTTTGAGATGTGTATTTATGAGATTGATATTTATTTTTGCTGAAGTTTAGTTTGAGATTTGCTGAAATATTGAAGAAAAGTTTAGGAAAGATTACGATTAACTAAAAACAAACAAAACGTTAGCTCTTCTTCTCTCCAAGTTCAACAAATAGAATACTATGTGAAATCACTAATTACTTAAAAAAATCATTATTGATAATTAATTCATAGTGACATGACGTAAAGATAACATTATTATTCTAGTTTTCAAACTAAAAAAAAAAAAAATCTTAATTTATTTCATCATTCACTAATTTATTCTTACTTTTTTTTCTTTATATCTCTATGTCCTTCTGATGGTAGTCAATCATGACATAGAAATTTCAAAAAGGTCAAACAATTATGTTTTCATCATCAAAAGTCAAACCTCCATGTGAACCAACCAAAAGAAGCAGTAAGACAAAAATTCAATTTGAAACATGAAGCAATAAATTTCCTTGTGTTTTGACGATTAAAAATGAAAAGTTATTTTAAAAGAAAATTCTGTTAATAATTTGTTTGGACAATTATTTTTTTAGTGTGAATATAAAAATTCTACAAAAATATTCCAAAATTGAATATGTGAAAGAAAAAAAAGCATAGGTTTAAGGGATGCAAAACCCCCCTTAAACTTTAAAACCAACGATAGGTTTGAGGTGAAAGATATTTTATTTGTTCAAACTGACTTAGACAGACCATAGAATATTATATAAATTTAAATGTCAACAAAATTAGTAAGGAATTAATATTTATATAGCACATGATTCATTTGTCAAATTACTATTATTAATAATAATTTAACCTAATCAACTTTTTAAGTAAACTCCTGTTTGGAATGATAAAACAAGCAACAAAAAAGAAAGTGATCTCTTCCCTGGTTTGATTTGTAAAGTCCATCTCATCAATCACAAATTTAATTTTACTTTCTTTCTCATAACCAAACATGCCCTAAACATGAATTTCTAAGTGATGTTTGGATCACCATTAATCGAGGAAGAGAATGAGAAGGAGAATAGTTTACATGTTTTCTCAAAATCACAATTTTACACACCTAAATATTCATGACTTGAATTCATGGTAACAAAAAGCAACCAAATCAAACAAAAACGATAGAAAAGTAAAAAGGGAAGAAGGAAGAATTACTTTATTGAGGAGTGTAAAGGAAACCTTCCATGGAGGAATAGCACCCTGTTTAGACCCCGAAAACGAACACAGAGTCGTAAACACTTCATTCCAAACGATCGAGGCTTCATGTTGACAGACATTGCCCTTTCCTGTGCAATTTATCGTCACAGAGCGTCTCCATGAACCTAGAGCCACAGTTTTATGGCCCTTCCACTTGATTTCCACCACTAAATCACTCAATTCCTCCACCGATAATAGCTTCGCCGCTTCTTCTAATCGGCCAATGTTAACGATCGCCTCGTATTTTCTCGGCGAGAACGGCGGCCATGACGACGGCCATCGAATCAGATTCACCACCATTAATCCAATAAAAACCTAAAACTAGAAATCAATCGACAATTGAAGAAAAAGGTGATTGGAAAGGGGAATTAAGAAGGGGAGATTGTTTAATTGATCGGAATCGGAATCGGAATCGGAATTTGAGGAAGATACGTAGAGATTCTATTTTTGTTTCGGGGGAAAAAGTTGAAGGGAAGAAGAAGAAAACTGAATTGAAGAGAAAAAGGATGAAGATGGATTATTTATAGATTACACGAAAAAGAAAAAAAAATAAAAAAATAAAAAAGGTTTATAAAGAGAGGGTCCGTTTGGGAGTTCGGGCTCCACTCTCTAAATTTTGAGATAATTGTTATTCAACCGAGTATTTTTTTTCTTTATTTAAAATAAAAACAAACAAACAAATAAATAAATATATATATATATATATTCAGTACAAATTGGAGAGAATTTTTTTTCTGAGATTATATTTCAGTATTTCAAAATATCAAAGCGAATGATATCTAGAAAATAGAAGTAATCCATTGGATCGGTTTGGTTCGATTCGGTTTTGTCGGTTTTTTATTTTTTATTTCAAGGTATACTTAACAAAAATGAAAAATAAAAATAAAAATGTGAATTCAAAGTTTATTAATGTTATATAGAATTGAATTTGAAATTTGTAATTGAAAAAAATTGTGGGATATAGAATCTGTTAAAGAACAAAGCAAAACAGTTTAAACAAATAAGATTGGGTCAATAATGGAAATTAAATATATTCTTTACTTTTTATTATTTTTCTTATAAAAATTATGATAAAGGCTAATAATGGAAAAACTGATTCTTCTTCACTCATTTATTTATTTATTACCATTTTTTAGAAACAATTATTAAGTTAATGTATTATATTGCTTTTTTATGTAAATTCAGTATTTATTGATCAAAGATTCTAAAAAAATAAAAAGTAATGAGCAAAAATGATTTGAGTTCAATTATTAATTTAATCAGAAAGAAATTTAGATTTCAGTCTTAAAATAGTAATTAAAAAAAATCTAATAATTAAAAAAAAACCATCTTATGATTTGACTTCGTCTTACTAATAATAGTATGAAATTTTGTAGCAGATAATAAACTTATTTTTATTTTTATTAATAAATTATAATTTTTAGTACTAATTTGTCCTTATTGAATATTTATTTTTCCTAATTAAATACTATTTCTTTTATATTTGATTTTATTTGATATAATTATCTAATTAATAATTATACAATATTATTTGTTATCTATAACAAATTTTCAAATCTTTCACTTAGCCATCATCCCGAAAATATTCTTCTTCTAATATTTTTTTTTTTCTTATCATATTCTCTTTCTTTCTGCATATTTTTCTTTTTATTTTCTACATTATTGTCAATGTTTATTATTCTTTTTATATATTTTTTTTTTATTTTCATTATTTTTTTAATTTTTATTTTCTCTCTTTCTATGGTAAATCGCAGGTTTTATGTTGGTTTATTTATTTATTTATTTTTTTTAAATTTTATATATGACTATTTTTATATTTCTTTTATCTACTTTATTTTAATTACTGGACAGTTTAGATATTTTATAATTAGTTGCCTCATATATTAAAAAAAGAAAAAGGGCCTCGTGAGAAAAAACTCAATCCTAATTAAAAAGCAATTATGAACGCTAAAGCCAGTATAACTCAGTTGATATTAATGTTAATATTAACATATACGAGATTTGTGGTTCGAGTTTTCAAGAAATTGTAATTAATAACTCGAATTATAACGAGAGATTATAACGTAAACTTATTAATAACCTCAGGTTTAACTCCGTGTTGTTCCTCAACAAGCATAAATAAAATGAAGGAACTGAACAGGAATGCAAAACGCATGAAGGACTCGATATGCCCATGGTCTTCGATACGCCAGATCAGGCATTCTGGTAAAGCCCGTGCGTACCTGTGGGTTACCACAAAAGAAAGAAAAAAGGGGTGAGTATTATAACTCACCAAGGCATAAATAACGAGTCAATTCATACAATAATAGAATCAAATAGTGTAAAGCAGGATATTCAAACAATCAGGAAAACTCATTACAACGATGTCGGGGCAACCCGAAGGCTAAGCCATCCCGAACCCTCATGGTTCACACACCGGGACATCCCTACTAGAGATAAGCATACCCAGTTCCGTTCCTTTATATAACAATGGGGCAACCCAATTAGGGCTAAGCCAACCCGGTTCCGAGACATATGCAGGTATCACACAGTAAAAGCTACAATTTCCACAAATAATACCAAATTTGTACACAAATACACCCAACTATCAACATTCGAGTTTATCTAACACACAGTTATTCAATTAAATGGTCCAGGACGAGAATTAACCCCTTACCTTGGTCGTTATCCTCTCCAAGTACTCCTAAGTGCCCAAATTGCTACTTCCAGAAGACTCTCCGACAAAAAGAGGGTAAAACAGGGTTAAAACATCAGAATTAGGCCCTAAAACTATTATAAATAGATCCAGAGCGTCGAAATTATCCAAAAAAAGCATTCGAAAATTTTCCGGCGACCAACGGTGGCGCATGGCCAGAAAAGTGGTCGAAGAAAAGATCGGCGGCGACGCGTGACGACAAGGCTCGTCGGCGTGTGAGCGAAACGTGCGGGAGACAAATCATGCAGGCCTGGGACGCGTGTCGCTCGCTGAAAGGTCGAACGCAGGCTCGGGAGACAACCAGGCTCGGGCGACCGTCGCTGCAGCTTCGGATTGATCGGCACAGAAAGTCACGTCGGTTGTCAGTGGCTCTGTCAGTGCACGTAACACGGAGTCCGACCGCGCTGAAATCGACGCAATCTGTCGGCGACTGCACTGAGTACGAGTCTGACGGCGCTGACGGTGGCAGGTTCTGTCGTGGCTTCTGATTGGGTGCAACTCTCTCTCTCTCTCTCTTCATGCGATAGGTCGATCTGGCGGCGGCTGTCCCCGAGGCGACAAAGTCTGTCGGCGGCGCTGACACTGTCGGCACCGAAATTCGCGAGCAATGATTAAGTGGCAGGTGTTGTCGGGGGCTGTCGGAAATCGCAGAAAACGAGAGAACACAAATGGGCTGCGCTGAATTTCAAAAAATCAATCAAAACCTAATCATTTTGCCCATTTTGTCCTTTTATATAAGGACAAAATAGTTGGCATTATTTATGAAAATGCCTCTAGGGCTAAAAATGACTATTTTACCCCTAGTTTTCAAATTCCGACTTCACACTCCTCGAATAAGACTTAAATTAAATGCTTTTAACTCTAAACAAGATTCAAAACGACTTCCGGAATTCCCGGTAAGCCTAAAAAAAGAAACAAACTAACCTCGAAATAAGGACAAAAAGTCGGGCTGTCACATATATCACCAAACCATTACTAATTAATATCAATATCCAAACAAGTAATTAATATTACCTAACATTTATTAACATCAATTCTCAAACAGGTAGTTAATTACACCAAACTACCATTAACTCTTTCACTCTCCTATCTACTCCAAGCTTTTCTACCAAATATAAACATACCTCTTAATTTTGTTGAAAAATTATCTTCTATTGTTTGGCCAGTGGCATTAGTCTATGCCCAAAGACCTAGAACAAACAGCAAACCCTATATTAGGGTATTATTACTCTCAAATAGTCAAATATCGATTTTTAAGATAAAACGTTGAGGTTGAACTGAAATAACATCAAACAATAAAATTACTGCGTCACTCTCCTTTTGGTTGAATATCTCTTTCCACCAGGTAAGTGAATAATAAAAAAAAATAATACCAAGACGGTTGATGTTATTTATTTGTGTGTAATAAAAAAAAAAATGTTAGGCAACCAAATTAGATATTGTTTCTAATAAAATAAATAAATAAATAAAAATACTCACAATACATAATTAAGAATGATTTATTTGATCGTGATGTAAAATAATAAGACTACGTCCTTCTTTTTTTTTTTTCTCTTTTTTTTTTTTCTTTTTTTTGTGATAATACAAAACATTTCAATAATTTATATAGTTTTGTTATTTTATTTTATTTGATATGCAGTGCAAATTTGTTATAGATGAAATGTTAAGTTATTGAAAGGCGAAGATTCGTTCGATGTAACGCCTGTATTTTGTTGGACAATATTATACGTTATCTGATAATTGGGATATTGAGTATCTAAGAAATTATTTTATAGTTTCTATATAGGAATTAAAACTTGGAAATTTAAATGTCAATATTTTTATGATTTATTTTTAATGTTAAAGCGAGCAATAGCTCAGTACATTAGTGATACACTCCAATCTACTCGATTTCTAGCTAAAGTTTTTTGAAATCCATCTCTTTATTTCTAGAATTTCGGAGTTAGAGATATCCGTTCACAAAATCAAGACCGGATATGTTCTTACGAAGAGAAAGCTTTCCAAC
>JBBMEG010000181.1:0-10056 GCA_037832605.1 Cyclanthera cordifolia
GTTGAGTTTTCCATAATTGTGAGTTTTTACAAGGATCCTAGAAGGACCTCTAGCTTTGTAAAACCAAGCAACCTTGGGGCTTATCAATAATCATACAGCTTAAATCCTAAGATTTCCTTTTAACATCTAAATTTCTGCTAGGAGGTTAATATTTTGTAATAAATTTCTCTGCTAGTGTCTTTGAAGATGTGATAGTACCAGAAGACAAAATATCTACCCTGACTTTAGCACTTTCCCTAAAAGAACAAGAAAACAATGTAAGCCTCGGGTATTGTAAATGAATCGTTGACTACGAGAAAAGATCCCGAGTGTTGATGTGGATCATTAGATACAAAACCATGGAATTGACCAATGGTTTGTAACGTTTGAAACATCACACGCTTCAACCCAAAAGATCTTTCTCTAATCTCAGGCCTTGCAATGCCTAGACTTAAAACATTGATTATAGGGTTTGGGACCCTATTAGTCATATTCTTCTCATCCACTATTGGATTGAGGTCAACATTCACATTGCGGTTAACATTGTTAATGTTAGGCGATTTTGGTACATTAGATAAACGGTTACCTCCTTGTTGAGCCATTTCGATTCTTCTATTCCTTCTGTTGGATCCGTATGAAAACCCTAGAGGGGAGTGAAAAGAGATTTTAAAAATATTTATGTGTTTTTTTAAATATGCTCAAGAAAAAAAAATCAAAATTTTTGGAATCAATTAAAAATTATTATAACTAAAATAACTACTAAGATAAATAAAAATTATGATAACCAAATTTTATCTAACAAATGATCAATAATTAAATGGAGCATAAATACTATAAATAAAATAAAAAGAAATGAATTATAGAAAATGTCACTAAAATTTTTAATGTGGTTCGGTCAAACTCGGCCTACTCCACCACCCAAGCACCTCTTGGGATTTTAAATTTTGCTTGACTCTTTCCACGGACTGGAGTTCAACAATTATAACTCAATCATTTCCACGAATTAGGATCAAACCGTTATAGTGGTTGAAATTTTGGTAAAGAACATAGTAACTCTCTCAATAGGGTGATAGACATTTTTCTCTATCACTAACCAATTCTCACTACACAATATATATCTCACGGACAAGATGTAAAAAACAAAGATGAAGAACTTTGGACAGAGCAACAATAAGTGAGCTTTTGAGTATTGGAGGATTGAAAATCTCAAAGATGTGCTATGATCTTTTTAATGAAGAATATGAGATTTATATAAGAAGTGAAGAATAAAATTTTGACTTCTATTTTGGTAAAAATATATTAAATGGTGGAGATTAAAAGACATAATAGGAAATAATAAATATTAACTATCTTTCAAAATTTTATGGTAATTTTTTGAATTTGAATTTTTAAATTTGAAAATCAATGTTAAAGGAAATAATAAATATTAATTATGTTTTAAATCTGATTACTTAAATCTCATAAATCACATAACTTTAGAATTTAAATTTTTAGAATTTGAAAATCAATTTTAAAGGAAATAATAAATATTTATTAAGTTCTAAAACTAACATGGAAACTTTAAAATTTGAATTTGAATTTGAAAATCAATTTGAAAATTATTGATTTTATTTCATAATTTTAAAATCAATCAAAAACACGCCATGTGACACTCATCCAAGATTCTACATATCAAACTAAAAATGGTCTACAATGTTGGCTCAGCGGTCACCTCAACATCTAGAGTATTCTGCATTCAATCTTGTTTTGAATATAACTTATTCTTTTTAACTCGAATTTGGGTAATTCAAATTATGTTTGAATCCTTGCTTAGAGCACTATATTACATATAACTGGAAATAATCAAAGTATTAGTAATCCAGATCAGGTTTGTTATCATCAAAATATTAATTAATTAATATTAATTAATTTTGCATTAAAGGCCAAATAACCAACACATTCGCTCTTATTGATGTTTATGGAGATAAGTTTTCTTGATTCCATGATCAAATTTACAAACAATGCCAAAATAGTCATTCATGCACCTCCACAGAATGATAGACTTGGTTTACCTTTCCAAAAAATAATATAAAACAACTAAAATCTATGACAATCCCCGGTGATAGAAAAAAAAACTTGATTTGAAACTCTGAGCAATGCTAATATTTAAATCTATTTACGATGGGGTGCGCATTGGATATGTATAAACATCACTCCGATTCCTTGAAAATGCAATACGCAGTCAATTGTATCAAGTAATAAGTATATCCAAGCCATTTCCTTAAGGACTGACTCTTTGAAGTAATTTCATATTATGGATTGGGTAGGTTCAAACACAAAAGTTGGGTGAAATAGTTTGAAGGCAAGCGCGGAACACATTTTCGATGCGCAATCATTGTCTTTAGTCAAACAACGTCAAGAAAAACACTCACTACGACCTGATAACAACAGTATGGATTTTTCAATTCACTTCCTTTTGGTCCAAGCGAAGCGAAATGAAAACAAAAAGTGAATAGTGACCCTTGTTAAATAAATTACTTTTTTTATAAACTATTACATTTGCCTTGTCATAACTAATTACTTGGTTACTCTTTACCAAACGAAACATGCAAATACTTAGCAAAAAGAATGTTGTCTATATTTAGAATGTGAAGGACAATGACCCTAGCTAACTATATAACAAGACTCTTCACACAATCAATATGTGCAATAATCCATTTAACACTAAGCAATCAAAATGCGAGAGACATCGTCAAAAATATTACGACCATAACCTCTACATTGTAAAAGGATACTCTTCTAAGCATAAATTAAAAAACTTAAACATAAATAAAAATAATATAACTTGCATTAAAATTAAAAGTTCAAAATAGTCAAATATGTTACAATAAATGTTGGTCAAGAAATTGAAGTGAGAAAAGTAATAAAAGAAGAAGCCAGTCGCTTATGTGTTACTAAAAATTAATGTTGAAGACTACGACCACCTTAGTCCTTGACTATTTGCCAGTTAGTTGGATACAATGCGCTCCACATTCACAATGACCTCAACTGTGGGAACAACCCTTTCTATTCGATTGACTAGAATTCAATAAAAATAATTGACCTTCACTACTTAAAAATTCGACCAGACTTGGTTGTTGTATGATACTCCCTTATATAGGCCAGCAAATCCCTTTTTTTTCTTCAATTAAATCACTTCCGCGGTTTTAGGATGCAATTTTTTGTGTCCTTTAAAATGCTGCCAAAGTATCCTTGTTTGGGCAATAAACAATATATCTGAGTCGTTCAATCCATTATCGATCCACGTCAAAAAATATTTTATGCTTTCTCAATATTTAATAATGCATGTAGAATGCAGCCAGCATTGAGAATGCACTATCTTTGTCAATGCTCTCACTAACGGAACTTCTACGCGGATATGGGAATGCGGTCATCATTGAGAATGCGGCCAGCATCAAAAACATTTTGGCTACACTGATTTCTTTAGTTTCCTTTTCTTGTGCTAATCATAAATGCTCATAATTGATGAGTTTTAAGCAATAAAATGCGAGAAACATTAAAAAATATGCCTTCAAAGTACATTTTCCACATACTTCTTCTTTAACGTGCCTAAATTGACAAAGTATTGTATTTAGCCTATTTTCTATATGTAATCATGAAGTTCTAATGATAACTTCTAAACCACATGAAATTTTTTGAAAAAGTAAGTTAAATAACTCACTAAATAGAGAGTTATTGATAATGTTGTAATTTGAGAATATGAATTAAGTCTTATATGGTTGGAAGCATTTTTAGATTAGTGATTTGGTCCAAAAATAATATTATGGCAACGAGTACTACTTTTTAGCATGATGAAGAAAATGTTAAGGTCTCAATTAATATGGTAGTTGATGAGAATTCTAAATCCACTTCCTTCTCTATCTAGTACTCAAGGTCTGATTCACTCTCGTAGCTAGTTCTATCCTATTGTAAAATGTTTCATTTGAATGGAATAAGGTAGGCCATGGTTATGACACTTTACTAACTATTTCATCTCATACTGCTGAAATCTAATGATTTCATTTTTTACTTCTACATTTCTAGTAGAAAGATCATAGTTAGTAATAAATTTATCAACTTGTGTTTCATAAGATGTGATAGTGGTAGGAGGCAAAATAACCACCCATACTTTAGCTCTATCCCTTATGGAATAAGAAAACAATGTAAGCCTCTTGTCATCTTGTATTACATTAGGTATCTTAAATGAATCATTAGCCCCCACAAATGATCTAAAGCATTGATATGAGTCTTCAAATGCAAAACCATGGAATTGACCAATGGATTGCAGCATTTAAATCATCATTGGCTATAGGGTTTGCAATGAATAGTCGAATGTTAGGGGTTGTGCCCAAAAGAACTAGTAGTTTGTAGATATAAGAACAAGGAATTCAATGTTAGACATTTATCGTTTTTTTAAGTTATTAATAAGATTTGTTATATTTTATAAACTATGCATTTAATATTCGAACGTCATTAAGACTTATCACATTAATTCGATTAATGTCGATATGCCCATGGTTATTTGGATGCACACTTGGACAAGTATGTGAGACATATAAGTGGATCTAGTTCCAAGTCAATAACTTAATCCTTCTATAGTATATGGACTAAGGCTAGGACGCCTAAGTCTTCGTAACACTGTTGGTGCGGTCCACTTTGTAAGAGGCTGAAAAGACCTGAATCTTCGTGCAATCACATCTTGAGAGACACTAGCTGATGTACACTTTAACATGTGAGTAGGGGTGCTATGCAAAATGAGATTTTGCATAAGATGAGACCAGAAGTTTTATGATCGAGCTAGTAGTTTTGTTATAGACTCGCATGAACTACATTCCTCAGGATGGTAGTATGTCGATGTGATCTTAATCTTGAGTAGGTTACGAACTCTTGCTTATGAAATCGTCTTTTAACATGCATGGGTGAGACCAGTCAACCAACATTGAGTTAACAAGGCTCTCACGTTGAGATTTATCGTAGCAAGTAGCTAGGAATGTAAGGTCACAAGAGGAAATTAGCGTCTTTTTTTAATATTGAGAAAGAAAAAGAGTTGTTCTCTTAAGAACTTATAATAGGGCTTGAACAAATGGATCTCACTTCTCATTGGCTCGAGAGGTCATTCGTTTCTGAACTATAGTCAACTTGTTAATTTGAGAAATTAGTGGCGCTTTAGGAAAAATATGTAACTGCAATGGAAGAAAGAACATTTTGACCAAGCTGTGAATTACGAAAAGCTTGTGACTAATCATATGACAAATGATAAATTATATCTGTTGACACTAACTTGTTCTATAGTGCAAAAGATTTCAACAAAGGCATTTAGTGGAATAATTCTAATGTAAACGAATATGGATTAGATTCTAGGTCGTTGTAACTTTCAACCTATAGGTTAACCAGTCCCTAGGCTAGCTCATAACTGCTTGTAAACTATCTCATTAAAGAATGAACTTGAGAAGTTTAAATTAATGAATTAATTATGTGGGACATAATTAATATGAGTGTTTAGTTTAAAAGTTAAAATTAATTAATCAATATATTGGATATATTAATATAATATTTATTTGATAAATATTATTAAGAAAATATTAATTTATTGGATAAATTAATTATAAATAACTATTGAGGGTTCTTAGTAATAAATATGTTAGATATATTGAGTTAATAATTATTGGATAATTATTAAGTTTGAGAATTATAAATTAATATGTAGAATATATTAATTAGTTTAATAATTATTAGATAAATTGTACTAAAAACAATTATTAGATAATTATTAAATGGAGAATATTAATTAATAAGTTGAACATATTAATTGAGTTATTAATTATTGGATAACTATTACAATATATAATTAATATATTGAATATATTAACTATAAAGATTTATTTTTTATTGAGTATATTATTAAATTGAGATTTATTGGATAAATATCAATTAAAACTATATAAAATAAAAAATTAGATATTATGTTTTTCTAATTTAAAGTGAAAAGAAGCTTGGATTAATTCAAATTAAATATATATATATAAATATATATATATATATATATATATATAACCCTTTTTTTATTATATCAATATATAAAAATATCAAAATTTTATCAAATATTATTGGAAGATAGTGTAATGATAAATTGAGATTTAATAATGATTTTAAAATTAAATCAATTCTCTTTGAAAACATTTTTATGGGATAATTTTTCAAAAACTCCATTTTCTTCTTCTTCCCTTTCTTTTCTCTTTACCCATTGCAAATCTTCTTCTTCTTCCCAAAAACGTCTTTTCTTCTTCTTATTTCACTCTCTTTTCTCCCTTTTACCACGCAGCCGAATCTTCTTTCTTTTTCTTCTTCTCTTTCTTTCTCTTTACTCGTGGTCAAATCTTCTTCTTCTTCCTAACCGAAACCCTCTCACAAACCATCTCAAAACCTCATAAAATTCTTCTTATTTCCCAAAACCTCCAAAAATTCACCATTTTGCTTTTCCTTCTCATTTTCATCTCTTTTTACAACTTGTTGAACGGATCTAGGCTCTTCTTTTCCACCTCTTACATTTCAAAGGTACGAATGCAATTTCTTAGAATTTTTTTTGTAGGTTTAGTTATATATTTTAAATAGTTTTCTTTATTTTGTCTGTTAAATTTGTATTATAAGTAATGACTAGTTTTTTGAATTTTAAGCTAGTGCCTTCAAAATTTGTGTTTGTATAATTTTAGTTGAGATATGGATAAGTTGTGTATGCTTAAGAATCGAATGTAACAAGAATATAGTTTAGGAGTTGAGACTTTTATAGAAAATGTTTTACGACATTCCAAAGGGTCAAATGTTGTTTGTTGTAATGCCATGTACCGAAATATGAATGTAGTAAGAGACCATTTATTTGTAAGTGGTTTCGATCAAAGTTATGACACATGGATTTGACATGGAGAATCTATATCGAGGAAAAGAAGTGTAACGACCCAGGTTTTAAAAGAATAAAAACTTAATATCTTACTAAAGACCAATGCATGAAAATCAGTTATAAAACAGATTTTAACATATAAATAAGTGCATTTATTGAAAACGGTTACGCAGTGGGATCCTGAAAATATTTAATAAACTCTGAAAGTCTTAATCATTAAAAATGTGAAATTTAAAATATCCAAGGATTTGTTCTAGGCTCCAACGCAGCGATTCCCATAGTCAACGCAGCTGCTTGGTCATCATCCTGCTTAAAGTACCTGAAGGAAATCCACAATGGAAAGGATGAGTTGCAAAACTCAGTAAGGATCTCTAACTTGAGATCAGTACAAGCATGAGTACAATAAAAAAGTATGCAAAATCAAGATATCAAGGATGCATGATGTGATTGACAATACCGGGGACGACCTTAACAGAGCCCTCCAGTTCTGAGCCTTCAATAGTTGGTGATGGTGACATCAGGGCTATTCTAATAGATATGCCACTCCCGGCCCCATTTAGACAATAATTTATACTTTTGGGGCTACCCTTATAGGGCAATGCCACTCTCGGGCCTTGAATTCGAAGATTACTTGTGATTTTCCATTGATGCATATGTAATGCAAATACTCAGGTACACATCAATATAGTTAATAAGTCAACAGGTGTATCATGAAGACATGTCAATACATCATCAACTAATATCTCAGTTCATCATATCATATATTGTTTGTAGCATACCAATAATATTCAGTAAACTTCGCACAACAAACAAGACAGTAACACAAATCAACAAGTAATTTCTCCCAAATTCATACTTAGTAAATGTCACACAACAAACATGGCAGTCAATTCAAATCAACAAGAAATTTCCATTAAATTCATCCTACACATGCTTGTAATTTTACTCACAAGACCCCAAGCTTAGGATAGATCTCCTTACCTGTTTGAATCCACATTTGAGCTTCTTAGCTCCAAAACCATCAATCAGCGACGATCGATACTCGAATATGGCCCTAACGAATGAATGAGTTAGAACTAGCACCAAACACCATAAAAAAAAAGAACTCGGGACGTCGAAATTATTAAAAAGAAAAAACTTCTAAAAACGGATTTTGAGGTCTTGAAATTCAGTCAACTCGGTTACTCGGTCAAAGTTGATCAAATTGGCCAGACAAAAAACATACCTTTCAAAAAAATTCATCACAACAAGAGAGACCAAATTTTGATAATGGAATGCAAGCCCCAATAAATGTTTTTAGTTCAGCAAATAGGAAATTTAGAATGAAAATACTTAAAGCTAATCTACGCCACATAATCAATCCTTCGGGCCCTCAACAAACTTTGAGTGTGACAAACTACTTAAATTCCAGAAAAACATCACAACACAATAAAAAGAAGAAAGACAGTCAACTGCTTCAAATCTTCTCTCCTCGCTCTAAAAAAATCACACGAACAAACTCCTCAAACTCCTAACCAAATTTAACCCCTTTTTTTCCACAAAACTCAGTATAAAACGAAACTAAAAGAGATGAAAACCTAGCTGTTATAGAAGAACACACTGAGTTTGGCTGCCGGTAGACACACTTACGAAGCTCCCAATAACCACCCAATTGCCTTTTTTAGTCTTGAATGGAATTCGAAAATCAAACCTCCATAATACCTTCAAGCCCACACAAAATCAAAGAGAGGTTCGCACTCAAGAACTTGAGAAGAAACAAGAAAAGGATTTTAGGAAAATGGAATTCAGGGTGAAGAGGAAATCTGCTATAGAGTATATGAATAAAATTTAGGGCTTTTGGGTCTTAATTGACTCCATATAAAAAGGTCATCGTCAACAATTATATTTAAGTCTCTTTAACAAATAAAAATCTCATTGCAATTTAATCCTAATTGTAGCTTATTCTTAATGTGAAATCCAAACATAAAATAATTAGAAAACAACATCATCTTTGAACTAGTCCATTTAATAGTTTTTTTTTTTTAATGGAGTTATGAGCCAAACTTAAAGAATTACCCATTTATCTCATTTACTTAATATTTACTTTGTTTGTTATTATTTTTTTTTTTCTCACTTTGGAAAATTTTCAAATAACCTTCCCAATATTATTTGAATCCAAGATAGCCCAAAAAGTAAAGAATAATCTAAACACATAAAATTCCATTAATAATTTAAGGATTTTGTTTAAGAAAAAAATTGTTCAAGCCTAGGAAATTTTAATTTAATTCCTAGACTTTTTGGGTTGTTATAAGAACAATATTGAAAGTGTTCCAATCGATCTAATTATAGATGAGGATTTGGAGGACCAAATATGTATGTTTGAGGATGCACACGATTATTTAAACGACAAATCGCCAATATTTGAGCAATTATTAGAGGATGCCAAGAAACCATTATACCAAAATTGTAATAATTTCACTAAGATATCTGCATTCATTAAGCTTTATAATTTGAAAGCAAAGTTTAGATGGAGCGATAAGAGTTTCACAAATTTTTTCGAACTATTAAGCATTATATTGCCTTGTCTTAATGAAATTTCGATATCTACCTATTATGCCAAGAAGATTTTAAGTACATTAGGAATGAATTATGAAAAGATTCATGCATGCATCAATGACTGTTGTTCGTATCGAAAAGAACTCGCTAACGTCGAATTGTGTCATACATGTGGAACATCAAGATGGAAAGTTCGAAATAATGTGCAAGTAGGGGTAAAAATATTTTAGTAAAAGTCATGTGGTATTTCTCTCACATTCCAAAATTTGAACGAATGTTTCAAAGTAAAGAAACTTCAAAATTATTGAGCGGACATGCTACAGACCGACAGGTTGATGGGAATGTAAGACATCCAGCTGATACACTCTCATGAAAACAAATAGACGAAATGATACGAATCCGACTAACGACTTATTGTATTACCATGAATGAGCAAGTACGAGAAGCAAGAACAAGAATATTCAAGAGATTTTAAATTACAATGCAGAATTTTTAAATAATAGTTTTTCTAGATTTTCTTATTTTGGTACTTTTTAAGTTTAAATTTTGTCGAACAAGCTCATAATTACTTAAGACTTTTAGATGAGTTTGTTAGGTGCATTTAAATCCATATCTACCTTTTTGTCTAG
>JBBMEG010000182.1:0-10053 GCA_037832605.1 Cyclanthera cordifolia
CTTCACAGTTTTGTGCGTCACAATTTCCTTCTCTTCCCACAACCTTGGTTAGAGTTTCTTTCATCCTTTTTAAATCTTTTCACTACACGCTATTATTATTATCATTTCCTAATTCAAATACGATTTTGTGCAGACACCACTTAATAACATTATCCTTGATGGGGTGGGACAAAATGACATAGATTCGCCAACCAGTCCTGATCCTTTTCATGTAGTAGTTGCAAGCATGGAAAATCAAAAAGCTTTAAAGAGTCCTATTGAAGGCTCATCATCTCTTCCTCTTTTGCAAATGCAAGAGTTGTCAGCATCTAATAGTGGGGTCTCTCATTGTTGTGCAGAGCGCGATCTTATTAAGATTCAGAAAGAAACTGCCTTAGCCGTATGGAACAGCGTACGCAGGAAGCTAATTAAGTCCTCATTTGAGAAATTATCTTGTCTTACCGAGTATGTAGACACAATGTTCCAAAACATTTCAGTGACTTGTGGGGCAAACCTACCGTATCTTCAGAAATTTGTGAAAGAATATTTTCTTAAGGTTGAAGAGTTCAACTGGATAGAATCATCACACTCCTCTCAATTCACAGCTGCAAGCAAGGACGGTAAGCTAAAAGAAGTGATTAGTATTTTAAAAGACGTTCTGAATGGCCAGAATAGCACAATGGCAGAACTGACAAAATTACTCAACAAAACCGACAATTAAAAGAAGATGAGGAACGATTGGAAGCCCAGATTCAAACAGTAAGAATCAAGCGTGAAGAGGTATTGCAGTCAATTACCGAGAAAGAAGCTCATCTAACTCAAATAAGGCGTGACGAGTCTATTGAGCGAGAAATTGTAAGCGAAATTGAAAATACTTCTGCACTTTCTGATGCTGACATTAACAACTTGGCAATTTTGTGCGAAATGCTAAGCAAAGCTCGAAAGGAGCTAGAAGATTTCAAATGGGTTCCTTGACCGAGCTGCATCCGTTTTTTTTTATTTTTTATTTTTTTGGCATATTGAATTGATAGGAAGTAGGCTGTTTTATCTTTACTTCCTTAGTACCTTGGTAATAAATGTAATAAATAATCTTAGATTTGTGAAAAGTTGAGAGAGTTTAAGAGGAAAAAAGCAAAACAATGCAAATTTTTGGCACAATTCTGAATGATTTATTTGATATTAATAGACTGAACTTAAATTTTGTTTAAGCTGCCTACGTACCCTTTAATTTGGTAGAAAGAGATCAAGTCATAACATAGTTCATTTACATGATTTTTTTTTACTGGTCAGACGTAGCTTGCGGTTTATACTCATACGCCAAAGAGTATTACACAATTTTTTTTAACCATAGAGCTTTTTTAGAAACTTTCCATTAATGGGACCGATTCGTAATCCGTTTTTATCCACGATCTTGTAAGCTCCATTAGTGTAAACTTCTTTGATGACATAGGGTCCATCCCATTTAGGTGTGAACTTATTTCCTGTATGTCTTGCTATGATGATTGGTCTTCTAACAGCAAGAACTAGGTCACCAACTTGAAACGAACAAGGCTTGATATTTTTGTCAAAAGCTTTAGTTATTCGTGCTTGATAACACTCTAGCGCTTACTGAGCTTCGAGTCTTTTTTCATCTAATGCGTCTAATTCTTGGAAACGGAGCGACACATTTTCTTCAACTGTTAAGCCTTCTTGTATGGCCATTATGCGCGAAGGAATTTATCTTTCTAGGGAAAGCACGGCTTCAACTCCATAGACTAAGGAATATGGGGTGACCCCTGTAGGCGTGCGATGCGTAGTGCGGTATGCCCACAATGCTTCTCCAATTCTTTCTTGCCAGTCTTTCTTTGTCTTGGAGACTATCTTCTTCAAAAAATTACATAAGGTCTTGTTGAACGCCTCTGCTAATCCATTTGCTGCTGCATTATACATGGATGACTTATACTGTTTGAAGCGAAATTTCTCACACAACTTATTTATCATGCTATTAGAGAACTGTCTACCATTATCTGTTACAATGTGGTGAGGAATTCCATAGCGATATATGATATGTGTCCTGATAAAGTTTGCAATATGTTCTTTCTTCGCTTCTCTTAAAGGGATTGCTTCTGCCCACCTTGAAAAATGTCAGCTGCAGCTAGTATATATGAGTCACCTGCAAATGACTTTGGCGTTATAGGACCAACAAGATCGAGTCCCCAAGCTTCAAATGACCATGAAGCATATAGTAGAATGCAGAGGCTCTGGCGGTTGATGTATGAAGTTTGCATGAAATTGAAAATCCTCGCACTTCTTTGCATATTTCATTGCATCTCGGACCATAGTTGTCCAGTAGTAGCCCATTCTTTTTAATTGGAAGTGAAGTTTAGGACCCGATTGATGAGCGCCACAAATGCCTGCGTGCACTTCTTCCAATGCTTTACCTGATTCATCACCTCCCAAGCATGGTAAAAGCAATCCTTCATAGGAGCGTCGATAAAGAGTATCCTTATAATGGATAAATCGAGCAGATCTTCTTCGTACATCTGCCTTGCACCTAGGATCAGTAGGAAGTTTCCCGTGTTGAAGATAGTCGATAATAGGTTGTTGCCAATCTTCATCCTAAATCCCATGGACAGATATCATATTTATCTCTTGAAATTCATCTTTAATTATTGGCATAATCCATTTTTGGCAAAGTGAAACGTTGACAGCTTCCTCACTTGAAATTGTTAGCGCAGTAGCCAAATTTGCCAGGGCATCCGCCTTTTTGTTTTCTAATCTTGGAATATGCTCTAAAATGACGCTGTCAAAATTCTCTAGTAATCGTCTAGCATAGGTAAAATACGGCTTTAAATCATCATGCCTCGTATCGTATTGAAGTGAAACTTGGTTTATCACTAATTTTGAATCTTTGAATACTTCTATATACTTTATGCCGATTTCAATGGCCATTTGTAGTCCAATAATTAAAGCTTGATACCCAGCGATGTTATTTGAGCATGGTTCCCTAAGTGTGAAGCTGTAAGGTAACATATGCTTCTCTAGGGAGATGAACACAATGCTTGCACCTGCTCCATTTCTTCGTGCTGCGCCATCAAAGTACATAGTCCATGGATCTGTGATTTTAATAAAAATGACTACTTCATCGGGAAATTCTTCACATAATTGCCAATCTGATGGAATAGGATAATCAGCTAAGAAATCTGCTAATGCTTATCCTTTTATTGCTTTCTGAGGTACATACACAATATCGTACTGCTGGAGTAGAATTGCTCATTTAGCTAAACACCTTGAGATGATGGGCCGAGACAAGATATATTTAATGGGATATGCTTTTGCAATTAGACGTACAGTGAACGCTTGCATGTAATGTCTTAGTTTATCAACGGAAAAGAAAAGAGCCAAGCACATTTTTCAATTGGGAAGTAGTTTAGCTCAGCACCAGTAAGAGTTCGGCTTAAGTAATACAAAGCCTTTTCCTTTCCTCCTTCACCCACTTGTGCAAGCAATGACTCCAATGATTTCTCTTGGGCAGTGATGTATAACGTTAATGGATTTCCAGCTATAGGTGCACCTAAGACAAGGGGGTTAAGCAAATATTTTTTGATGCTTTCAAAAGAATTCTGACATGCTTCATCCTATTCGAAGATCTCTCCTTTCTTCATTAATCTTTGGAAGGGAGGACATCTACCAGCTATATTTGATATAAATCTCCGTAGGTATACTACGACCTAGAAGACTTCTAAGTTCGTGTAAGTTTCTTGGTCTTGGAATTTTTGTATTGCGTCAATCTTGGACTGATTTATTTCAATTCCTCCATGTCTTACAAAGAAACCCAAAAACTTTCCTGACGTTACTCCAAATGTGCATTTGAGCGGATTCATCCTCAACTGGTATTTTCTCAACCGATCAAATACCATTTTCAATTCTTTGAGATGATCATGTCTCTTTACGATCTTGACCACGAGATCGTCAACATAACATTCCACATGTTTATGAAGCATGTTATAAAAGATCTTTTGCATTGCTCGTTGATAAGTTGCACCGACGTTCTTTAACCCGAATGGCATAACCTTGTAACACTATATCCCCCCTTTGGAGTTCGAAAAGTTGTCATTTCTTCATCCTCAAGAGCCATCCTTATCTGATTATGGCCTGATGACCCGTCCATAAAAGATAAAGCTTCATACCTCGTGGTTGCGTCAACCATGATTTTGGTTATGGGTATTGGAAAATCATCTTTTGGGCATGCGTTTTTTAGATCACGAAAGTCAACACAAACACGGAGCTGTCCATTTTTCTTCCTTACAGGAACAATGTTTGCGATCCATGTCGGGTATTTGACTTCGCGTATAAACCATGCTTCAATCAACTTATTTACTTTCATTTCGATATGCGGGATAAACTATGGTCTGAAGCGCCGTTGAGTTTGTTTAATTGGTCTAAGCCCAGGTTTAACAGCAAGACGATGGTCGGCAACTTTAGGGTTTAACCTGGCATTTCTTTGTATGACCAAGAAAATATGTCTTTGTACGTTGAAAGTAAACTTAGATAATCTTCTTCTTCTTGAGCCGTTAGCAATGTACTTATAAAGATCGGTCGTGGCTCTTCTAGTGTGCCCAGGTTTACCTCTTTGAGTTCATCCACTGTCGGTTGATTGCCATCCTCTAAGCACAGTAGTGCTTCCTAAACATCATCTTCACCTATCTCATCCTCTGCTTCTTTTGAGACAGTAATGTGATGGCAGGGTGCTTCGTTTTCCTCTTGCCTTAAAATTTTCTGTGATGAGTTAGTAATGATAATATCACGTCTTTTTATTCTCAGTGATCCTTCTGTCTCGATTTCCAACAACATCCTTCTTTTCATGCGAAATGGAACAACACTACGGATGTCTGAGCGAATTGGGGATTCCTCTTTAACAGTTTCTTTTAAGTTTTCAGGAAAAAATCTGTCAAAAATTGACTTGGTACGCCCATCTAGTTTTTGTGTGGTTACACTTAATCTTTGAAAAACTGACAGTCGAGAGGTACTCGTAGTAGGGTTTGTATCTTTTGTTTTCTCCTTTACTCTGAACAACCTTTGAAAGACGGATGATCGCACTTTTGAAGATGCGTCTGATTCCTTTATAGGTTCGCTTAATCTTCCAAAAGCTGAAGATTGTGCCTTAATGGTAGCTTTGGACAAGTCTTCTTTACTATCTTTTGATGTACCTAACCTTTGCAATGCGGAAACACGAGGAGTTAGAGGTTCGATACGCTGAAGAATGAGTCTCTTTGCACTAACATCTTCTCCTTTCTCTAGTTCTTTAAACTCTTTAATAGTTATGTGGTTTGCGTCTGCAACTTTTGTCTTCCCTTTTCTCGTTATGCGGACTGGTTCAGGAGATTTCTATCCTAGTTCCTTTCTAGACGCGGGTAGAGAGTAACCTTTCTTCAGGAGTTCTTTTTGTGTAGATTAAAGATTAGCTTGATTATCATCAAATATACTTAGGCTCTTGAAATCAGTGTGAGTTGTGAAGTCATACCCTGCATTGGCTAAAAGTTTGTATGCCTTGAGGTCAAATCCATCTTTTGTTCATTTTTCAGGCATGACTACTTTTGGTTGGTCGTCTTGAATTGTTTCAATTCCTTGCTTTATCATCTTTGTGAGAGGCATAGTGAAATTCTCTTTTAAAACTTCAATATCACCAACCTTTAAACTAGGTGAGCATTCGGTAAATGGTGCTTCTCCCTTTCTACATCGAGATAAAGGAACATAACGTAAGATGGGCATACCTGAAGGTTTCTCATTTTTTAAGATGTTGGATTTTTGACTCGCTGAGCCTTGACTATATACCGAAAAATATTTATTCTCTGTCATACTTTTCTTTGTGACATCTGCTCTTGGACTTAACATAGTTTGTCATTATTTTTTACGATAGGAGTTTCAACTGTAGATGCGTCATTTGTCTTGTCATTCTCCTTGTAAAACTTTGCATCTGCAAAATAAAATTCGGCCTCCAAAAATGCATTTGTATCAGTGTTTACTTTCTTCGTGCCGTCTTGATAGAACTTAAAGCATTGATGTAATGTGGAGGTGACAACTCGATTTTCATGAATCCAAGGACACCCTAACAATAGCCGATAGGTTGTCTTGCAATCTATAACTTGGAATAAAGTGTTTGCATTCAGTTTACCGATAATGACCTCTAAATGCACCATGCTAATCGCTCGTTGTCCGCCTTGGTTGAAACCTTGGATAACCAACTTGGTGTCGGAGAGTTCGTCCATAGTGTGACTAATTGTTTCAAGGTTGACTTAGGCATTATGTTTACTGCCATCCATAATCAATCAAGATCCGTCCAACTCTTTGTTCTTGTATATAGCCTGAGACAAATAAAGGACGGTTATGAGGCTTTGATCCTAGCAATAGATCGTCATCAGTGAAACTTATCAACATGCATGGTGGGTTGGTAGTATGCACCATACATGTTTCGGTTGCTACACTTCTAGAATCTAGTAGAGTTTCAATAAGAGCATATTTTTCTACTTGGGGAAGCAATAACAAATCTTCTATGTTGAATGAGGACATGTCTCTTGGTCTGATGAGTTCATTTGATGAACTTGGTAGATCTTCTTAAATGGTCGTAGCATAACATATAACATCATCATGCATTTCTTCTCTTTCCTCTAGCAATTCTTTTGGAAAAAATGCGAATAGTGTTATTGGTTGACGTTTCAAATGGAATTCTTTGTCTTTCTCTACAACATGCTTAGGTTTTCTTACAATTCTTTTACCTTTTTTCTTTGGAAACCTCTTCCTCTTTGTTTTTTTGAGCAACCGTGATTCTTTTTGAACATAATTCTGTTTTTGCCTTTTACGGCGAGTTCAACGGTCCAACCCTCATTTTCATTGTTGGTTGGCTCTGAAACACACATTTCTGGAACATGGTCCTTTTGCAAGCTCACAATTACTGGCTCAAAAGAGCCAAATTTGATCAAGCACCCTTGAACGTATGTTGCACTCTTGGACAACTGCACCTTGGGCTGAGGAACCACCGCAACGTGATTTGCTTGAGCTACTTCCTCAAGGTCTAGCTCTATTTTCTTTTGTTGAGCCAACCTTAGAATAAAATCCTTCAACACGAAACACTTCCCTATTGGGTGGCTGGCAACGCGATGATATTTACAGTAGTTAGGATCATTTACTTTGCCTAACTCTTCAGGGCGTTTGCATTCAGGTAGTTGAATGAGTTTTGTTTCCAACAGCTGCTCAAACATATATGCAACGCCAGAATCTTGAAACGGATAGATCTTTTCTTGTCTTTCTTTCAATGTTAAACGTCGCCTTTCATCCATGTCTGGTTGTTTCACAGCTTTTGTTTCCTTCCCTTTTGAGAAGAGCTTTAATGGAGTTGAATGGACGAGCATTGATTCTTTTGTAACATTTTTCACAACTTTTTCAGTTGCCTTAAAGTCCTTCTTTTCCTTTTGTGTTTCCCAGACTATCGAATCTTTGTTTCCTTTTGCAACAATACTTAATTCCATATCGTGAGCTCGAGTGGCCAATTCTTCAAAGGTGTGAGGTCTTATTCCCTTCAAGATGTATAACAATCTCCAATGCATGCCTTGGATGCGTACATCAATCGCAGATATTTCACTGAGGTGATTTCTACAGTCAAGGCTAAGAGCTCTCAATCGGTTAATATAATCGACAATAGGTTCTCCCTTTTGCTGCTTCGCATTTGTTAGTTCTATCATTTACCGTTCGTCTTGTGCTATAAAACCGGTTAAGGAACTCTCTTTCTAACTCTTCCCACCTGTCTATTGTTTCAGTTTCTAGGTCAGTGTACCAATCAAACACGTTCCCTTTCAAGGTACGGACAAACTGTTTGACGAGAAGGTCTTCTCGAGTGCCAGCAGTTTCGCAAGTCTCTACAAAGTGCGCAACATGTTGTTTAGGGTTGCCCTTTCCGTCAAACTGTTGAAACTTAGGCGATAGATATCTTGTAGGCATCCTCAAGTTGTCTATTCTCTTTGTGTATGGTTTAGAATACATGAGAGAACTCTTAGTTGGACCACCATATTGGACTCTGATTGTATTAGTAATCATATCCTGTAGTTGTTGAACAGATAAGGATGCAATCGAGGTTGAATGTTGCAGTTGTTCCTCTAGGAGCTTTTCCTTATCAGTTCTTTGTTCAACAGGGGCTTGGCTTGATTCAATTACTTCTCTATTCTGCAACAGATTTTTCAGGAAAGCAATCTCCAAGTCCCGATTTTCAATTGTTCTTTGCATTTATTCGAGCTTCCTCTCGAACTCTGTCATTTAGTTGTCTGCTTCTACAACGGCCATCATTACATACATCACGTCAGGGTTTGATGTCTCTTTTTGAATGATTGTTGGAATGGCTTGATCAAACGATGAATTGTCTTTGCTGACGACTTTATCAGAAATTTCTTCAAGTCGCTTTGCAATCCTACTCGTAATCACTTGAGACGTAGATCAAGACTCGTTTATCTCGGTTGACTTTGAGCGACTGCGCGTCACAGGTCCATCGTAAGCATATGAGGCACTAATATTTGATGCATTTTGTCTGGATCCCATCGCAGCTTTCGTAGCAGCAGCAGATTTGGCAACATCTTTTCGCGACTTCATCGAGGTGGCAGCAGATTTTGATATGGCGTTTCCACATGTCATGCTTGATTTTGTGAGAGAGAATGAGATTAGAGGTAGAGAGGTCCCCATGGGTGTGCCAATTTGTTCACACGAGATTTCACTACAAAATAGGAGAGCAAGACACGTGTATATGAACTTGAATTTGATTATATGAGTATATGGTTACAGTCTCTAATTTGTTCCTCTAATTCTTTCTCTCGGGATGTGAAGTGTGACAAGGTTGATCTGAAGGCTGTGAGCTTGTTCTCAGACGCACGGTGATTGAATCTTCAAGCGTAGGTGAAGAGACGATCTACTTGTTGAAACCTCTGCCATTGAGCGTTCTGAATTCTGATGTTTTATCTTTGAATTCTTTGACTCGCTGACTAAGTTTGAAGGCTTATGAATTTGAATGGTTTAATGCTCTGTCTGATGTTTGGTAGTCTCTGAGTCTTTAGTTAGCAATTCTAATTGAGGATCTTAATTTCTCTTTATGCCCCCTTTCAAATGAAGAAGAGCTCTCTATTTATAGAGTTCTTTGGGCTTGTGGGCTTGGACTTCATGGGCTTTTGGGCCACCTTATGAGATTGGGCTTCATGAATGTTTGGCCTACTACATGGGCTTAGACCTATTTGGGCCTAAAATCCAAATAAAACAATTTTTAATCCAATTAATTTTGAGACAATTATATATTTGTAATTGGCCCAATATTTTAATTGAATTTATTTGTGAATGATTGACAGTTTTTGACTGGCCAAAATTTCTCAGTCAACAGTAGGGCATCTCAATGTACACCATCATTGATAATGGTAGAACAAAAATTACGATAAACTCATCAAATGAAAATATGTATATCAATGAATCATAATGTATATTCTCTAAAATATTAAAAAAGTAAGATAATATCAACAGGAAAAGGAAAAAAGATATAGTAATTGTTCCCTATTCGTTTTATATTATGCAACAAAAAAAATTCAAAAGACAATAAAAACGATGTTGAAGCTTTCGATTGACTTATATATCTTGTAGCATAGCATTTGCGCACATTCGTTCCATTTCTAGCATATTGGAAGCAAAAAAATGCATGCTTTGAATAATGTTGAAGAGCCTTTGTAATATCAAAAGTTTGAGATGCCTACCTTTTAACAACAAAAAAACTTGTTTTGAAAAATGATAATGTAAAGATGTAGAACCTAGAGTTTGTTGAAAAATGATAAAATTAAGTCACTTTTGTAGGTAGAAATGGTAAGTTACCAAACCTTTTAAATTCCACAACTTATAAAATTAGTTCTACCATAATCAATAATAAATAATTAAAAATATTAATTTGAAAAAAAGAACTTTTTATATTCCAATTTGAGATGTTTACCTATTAATGATCAATTACACATCTATTTAAGATGTTCACACACATTTCCATCATTTTTTTATTTATATTTTTTCTTAAATATATCATAA
>JBBMEG010000184.1:0-10051 GCA_037832605.1 Cyclanthera cordifolia
AGTTAAAACAAATTTAACTACTTAGTTGTTTAAACTTCCACAACTAATAATTAGTTGTTTAAACTTCCTAAACTAATATTAGTTTAAATTTCCTAAACTAATTATTAGTTGTTTAAACTTCCTAAACTAATTTCCATTATCTATTTATTATTATATTGATGTAGATAATACTTTAAAATTCAAGTATAGGCCATTCTAATAGTAGTGATGACTTTTTGACTTAAAAAATGGGAGTGTGTGAATGGATGTTATTATGGGAAGGAACAAAAAAAAAAAAAAAAAGCAAAAGGGGTTTTGTTTTGAAAGAAGGGGAAGAAATGGATGGGTTTTTCTTTTTTGTGATAAGTGTCTGAGAGTGGCTGCTAGTTACTACAGCCCACAACTAGCTTATTATTATAAATATGTATGTTTTATACACCTAATGTAGTGTCACATGTTTCCTTTCATTACAAAATAAAGAGGTTAACATTAATTTAGTTTTTGATCTACTTACATTTTTACAATTTAGTGGAACATTTTTGCATAATCTTACAATATTTTGAGGTAAATAGAACGTGTGTTAATTGGTTATCATAGATTAAACATTATTTCTTAGACTATCAAGACTTTTTTTAATTATCTAAGGCATACCATAATAATTTATATTTATTTATGTATATAATGAAAAAACTGATAAAACGCAAAGGGCTAAGATTCAAATATTTTACCTTGAAATGCTTATAATATTTAGCAACTAAATACAATATTTCTAAGCTATCATACTAACCAATATAATAACAATGGTTAAACAACCTCAACTATAGTAAACATTTCACTTTTTTTAGATTTTAGAAAAATAGTTTCTTGCATATTTGAGACTTTGATTTTGCATACCTCAGCCAACCTTAAGTTCAAGTTATAACATTAGGTGAGTATGGAAAATATTCACTATTAATAGACTTCATTTGATAGCATTCTTAATTTGTTACCTCACAACTATGTATATTGTTGTTCGATTTATTATGAAACGTTAAGATCATTGAAATGACCCAATAACTGGATTATGAAAATTGTTTTTTAAAAAAATAGCTACAATAAATATTTTTCATATTAAGATAAATTAATCACATCTTTGGGATTAGCAGTTGACGACCAAATATGGCTTCTAGAACAACTTATGAATTTGTTTGGGAAAGTGCACCTATAAAATAATCAATGCTAGACATCGGTGTGATGTAGGTCACATGGCCTCCAATGCCTAAATCAAATGCGAATTAGGGTGTTTAGTCAAGTATTGGAGAATAACTCAGAGCTTATCTTTCCTTACATCGACTCAATACCACTCATGTGTATCAAGAGGACTTCATAGTTGTCTGGAGTTTTAGTACCGCGGAGCTCCCTAAACCACTTTACAAGTGTGGTTTCCTTCTTTGTAAAATCTAGCCATATGTAGTTCGATGCGATGTAAAGAAAACTTCATGAATCCAAGACATAATTTCTATTATTTTTTTCTAAATGTGTTGTCTTTTCATTGGTCAAAATAAGAACCTTAAGGAAACTATGTTCTCCTTCTTCCTTTTCTCACTGAATTGACTTGTTTCATGTGTTAAAAAAAAAGAAAAATGAGTGAGTTCGCATTTAATAATTCTCTTTCTTTCTTTATTCTTTTGATTCAATACCCTTAGTACTTACGTATATTTTTTTATTTGTTGAGTTCACGCAATACAAAATAAAAAGAGTTGGTAGAAAAGAAACTTTGAACAAGAATAAAGATACTTCATGGAATGGTTCTCTCAAAGTAATGTAAGTTCCGAAAGGCCTTAAACTTTCTTTTCCATTTTAAATATTAGTTTCAAATTATGTACTTGTACTGACTTCTATTTCTTTATAGATTTTTATTATCTAGTTCAAGAGGTAAATATATTCCTTCTATTTCTCTTTTGAATTTTAGCTTCTAAAAGCCATAAAGTTTTCTCTTTTGAATTTTAATGTCTAATTGCTTACTTATAGGTTTTTATTTCTATACGTTTTGTGTGTGAAATAATATTCAAGCTAATAAACAAGTCATGAGAAAAATACTACAAAGAGTTGAGAGAGAATAGGGAGATGACTCAAGCATGTATAGTAGTTGGCCAAACATAGGTACATATTCAAATAAAAGGGTAAAATAATTCATTCTTTTTCTCTTTTGAATTTTAGTTTCTCTGAAGCCGTAAATTTACTTTTCTCTTTTGAATTTTAGTTTCTAATTGTTTACTTATTGACTAACAAGTTTATGTTTTGTGTAAGAACTAATCTTAAAAACAAACAAGTCATGTGAAAGAAAAACAAAAAGGTACGAGAGAATAGGGAGATGACTCAAGCATGTATAATGGTTGACGAAACTTGGGTTTACATCCAATTAAGGAGATAAATGCATATTCATTCTTGAACTTTAGTTTCTAAAAAGGCATAAACTTACCCTTTTTTCCACTTTTGAATTTTAGTTTCTAACATTGAATTATTAACTTATGTTTCGTGTATGAACTAATCCAAGCAAACAAAGTAGTCATGTGAAAGAAACAAGAAGAAGTTAAGAGACAATATGGAGATGACTCAAGCATGTATAGTGGTTGACCAAACTTTGTGTCTACATCCAATCAAAGCGGTGTACTCATTCATTCTCTTTCTCATTTGAATTTTGGTTTCTCAAAAGCCATAAAATTAGTTTTCTCTTTTCAAATTTTGTTCGTAATCGTTTAAATATTGACTTTTGTTTGATCTTTACGTTTTGTGTATGAACAAATGCAAGCAAACAAACAAGTCACATAACAACAAGTTAAGACGAAATAGAGAGATGACTCAAGCATGAATAGTGGTTGGCTAAACTTGTGTCTACATCAAATTCACAACGTAAGTGCATTCATTATCTTTCTCACTTGAGTTTTAGTTTCTTAAAAGGCATAAACTTACTTTTTTCTCTTTTGAATTTTAGTTTCTAATTGCTAGCTTATAAACTTCTATTTATATATGTTTCGTGTATGAACTAATCCTAGCAAACCAATAAGTCATGTGAAAGAAACAACAAAGATTTAAGAGAGAATAGGGACATGATTTGAACTCGTATAGTGGTTAACCAAACTTGGGCCTACATCCAATTCAAGTGATAAGTGAATTCATTCTCTCTTTTTTTTTTTAATTTATTTTTCTAAGGCTATAAAGTTACTTTTCTCTTACGTTTTCATAGAACTAATCTAAGAAGCAAACAAGTGATGTAAAAGAAACAACGACAAGTTAAGAGACGATGGGGAGATGATTCAAGCATGTATAATGGTTGACCACACTTTGTTCAACATCTAATTCAAGAGGTAAATGCATTCATTCTTATTCTATTTCTCTTTTGAATTTTAGTTTCTAAGGGTTTACTTTTTGCTTCACTTTCATTATGCTTTGTTTATGATTTTATTTAAGAAAATAAACAAGGCATGTGTAAGAAACAACAAGAAGTTAAGAGAGAACATTTGGAAGATGACTCAAGCATGTACATTGGTTGACAAAAACTTGGGTCTACATCCAATTCAATTGGTAAATGCAATTATTCTCTTTCTTTTCATCAAAGTGGTTTACAAAATTTACTGACAAACACCCTACAAATATCTACATATCTTGAACTTCATATAACACAAGCACCCATTCAAACTCACTTTATTTGTACTTCTCATATTCAAATTGTGAGCTATATACATAAGTGCCCTAGGTTAAATGTGATGCTTAATTGTTTCTTTGTTTGAGATAACTAATTAGGTAGTTAAGAAATTGACCTTACATATCTATTCCTTTTTCAATCATTCATTGAACTATAGTTATTTGTACTTCAATTTATATGCATAACTATCCCTGAAAAAACTGGTATGTTTGTACATTGGTTAACTGATTGCAATGTCTTGAAACCAACTTAAAACTTTTTAGTTCAAAGTTCAACTGAATGGAATTTGTATTTATCATTTAGCTTTGAATGTTGTATGATGAGGTGATTCTAAGTTTAGGACTTTAAAGCATATAAACAGCTTAATTTGGCCAATTTATGTTGAACAACTCAAAACCTAAAGCTCAAAGAATGCGGTAGAATAAAACCACTCTTTACTACCAAATATTAAGGAATTCTAGGGTTCCCCCTCCAATCTTTAAGAAGAAGAAAGTCGAATTACAAAACTTTTCGAAGAATGCATTTCCCACTCAATTCAATACTTAATATACAAACTACCTAACTAACCCATACATGTGACATCCCCATGTGCAACACTTTCCCCCTAACCTTTCTTCTTTGTGCATCACAAGTACACATGTACTATCACATCCCCATGTGCAACACTTTCCCTCTAACCCTTCTTCTTTTTGCATCACGAGTACACCTGTACTATCGTGGGTTTATTAGAATGTTGTTGGCTTTAATCACATAGTTTTTAGAAAGTTGAAAGTTGACTAGAATATCATTTTAAAATATTTATCACGTGTTGGAATCAAAACATTACCAAAACTACCATGTACCCCTTTCAACCTTGTCACGTAGGCATTTACGGGCTTATAAAAGTGAAGACCTTCATACCAGTCCTTTCACCATGCTATTTTCTCACTCATATACTCAATAGGAAAATCTCTAGGAGGTCAACCTAACTTAGTATTGTTTCGATTTAAGCATGATTAACTTTACAGTTTGTATGAGTCAACCACAGAAAAGTAAGGTGCACCTTCCTTTTTGGTGTATCAATTATAGAAACTTCAAAGTTAAGCTTCTTTAAATTTAGAGTTTTTCGATTAAAACACCGAAAAATAAGGTCCACCTTCCTTTTCAGTTAATCAATCGTAGGAACTCCAAATTTAATGGTTCTTAACTCGAAATAATTCTTTGTTGGGTTGGCGACTTTAGAATTTACCTTAGAATCATGCGAGTCCAAAAAGTAGTTACTAATAGGAAAAGTTCTTAGATGTTTGATTGGAGGTGGCCTTCGTTCTATATCATCTCTTGCTTTTTTACTTTAAAACTATCGCTCTGAAGTGTAGGATAACTTCTTTAAGCTTGTTGTCAAGAGTTTTAAGAAGAAAGCTTGAGTCACTTGAGAATGATGAGAAACATTTATGTTATTCACAACATGAAATTTATATATCTTTTCACCAATTAGAATTAATTTTCCTTTTTTCATGACTTAGATCCTTCGTCCGTCATCGACTCAATAACACCCATGTGTATCAAGAACTTCTATGGAGGTACCTTCTTATCATAGGAACATGCTTGACATCTGTTAAAAGGACCTCATAGTTTTCTGGAGTTTTTGTACCGCGGAGCTCCCCGAACCACTTCACAAGTGTGGTTTCCTTCCTTGTAAAATTTAACCATATGTAGTTCGATGCGATGTAAAAACAAATTCATGAATCCAAGACTTACTTTCTATTCAATTTTTCTAAATGCGTTGTCTTTCATTTGTCAAAATCAAAACCTTAAGGAAACTATGTTCTCCTTCTTCCTTTTCTCACTGAATTGACTTGTTTCATGTGTTAAAAACAAAAAAAAGAGTGAGTTCGCATTTCATAATTCTCTTTCTTTCTTCATTCTTTTGATTCAATACCCTTAGTGACTTACGTATACTTTTTTATTTGTTGAGTTCACGCAATACAAAATAAAAAGAGTTAGTAGAAAAGAAACTTTGAACAAGAATGAAGATACTTCATGGAATGGTTCTCCAAAAGTAATGTAAGTTCCCAAAGGCCTTAAACTTTCTTTTCCGTTTTAAATATTAGTTTCTATATATGTACTTGTACTGACTTCTATTTATGTATAGATTTTTATTATCTAGTCCAAGAGGTAAAAATATTCCTTCTCTTTCTCTTTTGAATTTTAGCTTCTCAAAAGCCATAAACTTTTCTCTTTTGAATTTTAATGTATAATTGCTTACTTAAAGGTTTTTATTTCTTTACGTTTTGTGTGTGAAGTAATATTCAAGCTAACAAACAAGTCATGTGAAAAATACTACAAAGAGTTGAGAGAGAACATGGAGATGACTCAAGCATGTATATTAGTTGGCCAAACATAGGTACACATTCAAATAGAGGGGTAAATAATTCATTCTTTTTTGAATTTTAGTTTCTAAAAAGCCATAAACATACCCCCCCCCCCCTTTTTTTCGACTTTTAAATTTTCGTTTCTAACATTGAATTATTGACTTATGTTTTGTGCATGAACATACAAGCAAACAAAGTAGTCATGTGAAAGAAACAAGAAGAAGTTAAGAGAGAATATGGAGATGACTCAAGCATGTATAATGGTTGACCAAACTTTTTGCTACATCCAATTAAAGCGTCGTACAAATTTATTCTCTTTCTCTTTTGAATTTTAGTTTCTTAAAAGCCATAAAATTAGTTTTCTCTTTTGAAATTTTGTTTGTAATTGTTTAAATATTGACTTTAGTTTGATCTTTATGTTGTGTATGAACTAATGCAAGCAAACAAACAAGTAACATAACAACAACAAGTTAAGACGGAATAGAGAGATGTCTCAAGCATGTATAGTGGTTGGCTAAACTTGGGTCTACATCCAATTCACAACGT
The DNA here is from genome assembly GCA_037832605.1 of Cyclanthera cordifolia. Lineage (NCBI taxonomy): Eukaryota > Viridiplantae > Streptophyta > Magnoliopsida > Cucurbitales > Cucurbitaceae > Cyclanthera > Cyclanthera cordifolia. The sequence goes on from JBBMEG010000184.1 coordinate 6,562, forward strand.
AAGTGCATTCATTCTCTTTCTCACTTGAGTTTTAGTTTCTTAAAGGCCATAAACTTACTTTTTCTCTTTTGAATTATAGTTTCTAATTGCTAGCTTATAGACTTCTATTTATATATGTTTCGTGTATGAACTAATCCTAGCAAACCAATAAGTCATGTGAAAGAAACAACAAAGATTTAAGAGAGAATAGAGAGATGATTTGAACTCGTATAGTGGTTAACCAAACTTGGGTCTACATCCAATTCAAGAGATAAGTGAATTCATTCTCATTTTTTTTTTTGAATTTTAGTTTTGTAAGGCTATAAACTTACTTTTCTCTTACGTTTTCATAGAACTAATCTAAGAAGAAAACAACTGATGTAAAAGAAACCACAAGAAGTTAAGAGACGATAGGAAGATGATTCAAGCATGTTAAATGGTTGACCACACTTTGTTCAATATCTAATTCAAGAGGTAAATGCATTTATTATCATTATCTGAATTTTAGTTTCTAAGGGTTTACTTTTTGCTTCACTTTTGTTCTGCTTTGTTTATGATTTTATTTAAGAAAATAAACAAGGCATGTGTAAGAAACAACAAGAAGTTAAGAGAGAACATCTGGAAGATGACTCAAGCATGTACATTGGTTGACAAAACTTAGGTCTACATCCAATTCAATTGGTAAATGCAATTATTCTCTTTCTTTTCATCAAAGTGGTTTACAAAATTTACTGACAAACACCCTACAAATATCTACGTATCTTGAACACAATTCACATAACACAAGCACCCATTCAAACTCACTTTATTTGTACTTCTCATATTGAAATTGTGAGCTATATACATAAGTGCCCTAGGTTAAATGTGATGGTTAATTGTTTCTTTGTTTGAGATAACTAATTAGGTAGTTAAGAAATTGACCTTACATATCTATTCGTTTTTGCAATCTTTCATTGAACTATAGTTATTTGTGCTTCAATTTATATGCATAACTATCCCTGAAAAAACTCGAATAAATCAATGGGTTTGAGTCTTAAAGTAGAAAAGTTCGTCGAACAGGAGTTTGGGAAGAGTTTGTAGGTCAAACTTGTGAAGCAATTTAGACCAAATCTTGAATTACATAGTTTTGCTACAAAAAACCCAAAAAACTCGGATAAACCCGTTTGTTTAAGTCTAAAGAAGAAAAGTTCGTCGAAACGTGTTTGGGAAGAGTTTGTTGGACCAACTTGTGATGAAATTTAGACCAAATTATCAATTACATAGTTTTGGTAGCAAAAACCCAAAAACTTATATAAATCTATGGGTTTGCGTCTAAAGTAGTTCGTCGAAACGTGTTTAGGAAGAGTTTGTAGGACGAACAAATTTAGACCAAATCATGAATTACATACTTTTGGTATAAAAAACCTAAAAACTCCGATAAATCTATGGGTTTGAGTCTAAAGTAGAAAAGTTCGTAGAACAAGTGTTTGGGAAAAGTTTGTAGGACGAACTTGTGATGAACTTTAAACCAAATCATGAATTACATACATTTGGTACCAAAAACCCAAAAACTCGAATAAATCTATGGGTTTGAGTCTAATGAAGAAAAGTGTTTTAGGAAGAGTTTGTAGGATGAACTTGTGATGAAAATTAGTCCAAATCATGAATTACATACAATTGGTAAAAAAAACCCAAAAACTCAGATAAATTTATGGGTTTGTGTCAAAAGAAGAAAAGTTCGTCAAAATGAGTTTGAGAAGAGTTTGTAGGACGAACTTGTGAACGAAATTTAGACCAAATTATGAATTACATAGTTTTGGTACAAAAAACCCAAACAACTCGGATAAACCTTTTTGTTTAAGTCTAAAGAAGAATAGTTCGTCAAAAAATGTTTTGGACGAATTTGTAGGACGAACTAGTGACGAAATTTAGACCAAATCATGAATTACATACTTTTAGTACCAAAAACCTAAAAACTCAGATAAATCTATGGGTTTGTGTCTAAAGAAGAAAAGATAGTCGAAAAGTGTTAGAGAATAGTTTGTAGGACGAACTTGTGACTAAAATTACACCAAATCATGAATTACATACATTTAATACCAAAAACCCAAAAACTCGGATAAATCTATGGGTTTGAGTCTAAAGAAGAAATGTTCGTCGAAACGTGTTTGGGAAGATTTTGTAGGACGAAAACTCAAGTGAGAAAGAGAATGAATGCATTTTTGTTGTGAATTGGATGTTGACCCAAGTTTAGCCAACCATACATGCTTGAGCCATCTCTCTATTCCGTCTTAATTCCTTGTTGTTATGTGACTTGTTTGTTTGGTTGGATTAGTACATACACAAATCGTAAAGAAACTAAAGTCAATATTTAAAGAATTACGAACAAAATTTCAAAAGAGAAAACTAATTTTATGGCTTTTGAAAAACTAAAATTCAAAAGAGAAAGAGAATGAATGAGTACACCGCTTGAATTGGATGTAGACTCAAGTTTGGTCAACAAATATACATGCTTGAGTCATCTTCATATTCTCTCTAAACTTCTTCTTGTTTTATTCACATGATTAGTTTTTTTGCTTGGATTATAAGTTCATACACAAAACAAAAGTCAATAATTCAATGTTAGAAACTAAAATTCAAAAGCCTAAAAAAAAGGGTAAGTTTATGGCTTTTTAGAAACTAAAGGTCAAAAGAGAATGAATATGCATTTACCTTCTCAATTGGATGTAAACCCAAGTTTCGTCAACCACTATACATGCTTGAGTCATCTCCCTATTCTCTCTTACCTTTTGTTTTTCTTTCACATGACTTGTTTGTTTTTTAGATTAGTTCGTACACAAAACATAACCTTGTTAAAGTCAATATGTAAACAATTAGAAACTAAAATTCAAAAGAGAAAACTAAATATCTGGCTTCAGAGAAACTAAAATTCAAAAGAGAAAGAGAATGAATTATTTTACCCCTCATTTTGAATGTGTACCTATGTTTGACCAACTACTATACATGCTTCAGTCATCTCCTTATTATCTCTCAACTCTTTGTAGTATCTTTCACATGACTTGTTTGTTAGCTTGAATATTACTTCACACATAAAACGTAAAGAAATAAAAGCCTATAAGCAAGCAATTAGAAATTAAAATTCAAAAGAGAAAAGTTCATGTCTTTTAAGAAGCTAAAATACAAAAAAGAAAGAGAATGAATATATTTACCTCTTGAACTAGATAATAAACAATCTATATAAAAATAGAAGTCTAAGGCCTTCGGAAACTTACATTACTTTAGGAGAACCATTCCATAAAGTATCTACATTCTTGTTCAAAGTTTCTTTTCTACCAACTCTTTTTTTTTTTATTGCATAAACTCAACAATTAAAAATCATACGTGATATGAATCTCACCACCAACTAGTATTTTAATGAAGGAGCAATTATAAGAAGCAAGGAAGAGAAGATTCCAGAGACATTAAAATTATCATGCAGAATTTTAAGCAAATACAATTAAATATTTCATATTTTAGGACTTTTTAAATTCAA
>JBBMEG010000185.1:0-10051 GCA_037832605.1 Cyclanthera cordifolia
ATCCTCTAATGGCTTCCCAAGAATCGTGTCAGACCTGAGAATGTTGTGTTTGGGGCTTTTGGGAGGACCTGATGACCTCGCCGCCGCTGATTGGTGATTTACCGGCGACCGGTGGGAGTGTTGAGCTGGGGCTTTTGCTTGGTTTTCATAACGATCATACTGGGGTGAATATTTTCCTTTGCTTGTGCAGATGCCCATTTTTCAGATCAAATCGAGGATCTCCTCCCTGAAATTGAAGATAAACTGAAAAATAAGAAAATCCAGACGAAAGATTGCTAGGAAGAAGGTGATTTTGGTGAATCTTGAAACAGGAGGAAATGGGCAAGAACAGAAATTCACAGGAAAATTTCACAAGGGGGTTTCTGTTTTCAAGGAGAAGGAATAGAAGCTGCGGAATCAGAGTCAAAGTTGATTTCGAAGCTCGAGGTGGGGAAAATGGAGGCCGTGAGCTGAGTTTTTGAATCTGAAGGAGTTGATGCTGGTCAATTATTGTCCATAGTCAAGGAGAAGAACTTTCAACGTGAGAAGAAAAATTGAATAAATGATAAATTTAAGTCTCTCAATTTTTTTTTTTTAATCTCCCTGATTTAAAAATCTAAAATTTTAGTCACTATAATTTTGTAAAATTTACAATTTAGTTTTAATTATTTAAAAAATTAGAATTTAATTCACATTTTCATTAATTTAATAGATGAGGATAAAAAATCAAATGTATTTCACATCATCGATTTCCCATTCTCACCCTGTTCATGAAAAAAAAATTAATCTAATGCCTTTGTGTACATAAAGTTCTAAAGTTCTAAAAAAATTTAATTATGATGGATGTTTTTCCTACATAATTAAGTATCTAATTGAAAATAAACATTTATAAAAATTTTAGTAAATTGAATTAAGATTGAGAAAGCTCGTAAAAATTTGAGAATAAGAAAAAACAAAGAAATTGAATGATGGGTAATTTTTTGTGGGAAACTCGATTCTCGTGCATGGAGAATCCCTAGGTAGATCAAGAAAACAGCAGTAGCAGATGCAACAGGAGCTGAATATGTAACAACAATCCAAGACGCATACCCAGACGGAAACTAAGTTCTCACTCTCGACCCATGTAACATGCTACACTAAGTAAGAAGTGTGGAACAATTAGCACATAAGGACCACCATTATAATACATTCATCAACGGAAGCTGCTTCCCAAATTGGGTAAAAATGCAACCCGATAGTTGCAGAAGTAGGGATAATGGCACCAGAAATAATATTGCTTCCATAAAGTAGAGATCCAGAAACAGGTTCACGAATACTGTTGATGCCGAAAAATGGTCAACAAATATCCACAGTAAATTTGTTTTAACTGAGGACGAAAAGGCCTGTAAAAAAGTCAAAATTATGACACACCGGTGTGGTGTGAGCCACAGGGCCTCCGATGCCTAAGTCAGTAATAGAATTTAGGAGGATAATTTAGAACTTTAGGAATGACAAAAGAGTACTTAGCTTAGAATCTGTCCCTTGGACTAAAAAATGACTTGACTTTTATAGCAGTAGGTTTTGTAACCGTTGCAGCTCACTTATGGCGATATAATAGCCGACCGTTAGCAACATCTGTCATTAAGCCGGGTATGAATACCGGCGTAACTTCTGACCGTTACCCTTTGGAGGTGTAACGGTCTTGACTCTGGACTCGGTCAACTCTTCGGAGAGTCTTGACCTTCACAGCCAACCCAATTGGGCAAACCTACTCGTTGTAACGGGCGACGCCATGGGTGCAGCGCCTCCATACGTCACTTGGACTCGGTCGACTCTTCGAAGAGTCCTGACCTCTACGGACAATCCACTCGGATTGACCTACTCGTTGTAACGGGTGACGCCACAGGGTGCAGCGCCTCCAAACATTACTTGGACTCGGTCGACTCTTCGGAGAGTCCTGACCTCCACGACCAATCCACTGGGATTAACCTACTCGTTGTAAGGGCGACGCCAGGGGGTGCAGCGCCTCCAAGCATTACTTGGACTCGGTCGACTCTTCGGAGAGTCCTGACCTCCACGGCCAATCCACTCAGATTGACCTACTCGTCGCCGGACCCGAGAAGGGTAAGACTGCAAGGGCCGACCCCTAGGGGGTCGAGGCCTTCCTTGGCCGACTCCCAGAGGAGTCAGACTTGCTTGGCTAACCCCTAAGGAGTCGAAAAAGGGTGTGGCCGATCCCCGAGGGGTCGGCATGGACTTGGCCAACCCCCTAAGGGTCAAGGCCTCTATTTGCCCAACCCCTAAGGGGTTGGCGTTGGCTTGTTTGTCTTTCGAATGGGTCTCAACCTCTTCCGAGTCTTTCGGGATATTTTTAACTTACAACATTACCCCCACTCTTCATTTTTGAGTTTTCAGAATTACCGAATTTTGAAGAGTAGTTTAGCCACTTGCTTCTTTTTCAAAGACCTACCCGTTAGAGCACTCATTCGAACTTGTAGACTATTTAAGCTCCCTTTGCAAGGACTTGCCCATTTTCAAGCTTCTTTTCGAACTTTTTGACTACTTAGGCTCCCTTTGTAGGGACTTGCTCATTTTCAAGCGCCTTTTCGAACTTTTAGGCTACTTAGGCTCCCTTTGCAGGAACTTGCTCATTTCAAGTGTGCCTTTTAAAACTCACAGGTTACTCAGGCTCTCTTTTCAGAGACTTGCCTTTTCTAACCTCGTCGTTCGCAAATAATCCCTTACTTTGGCTGTCATGGACCCTTCATCTGATTACGAGACTAAGTCCCACCACCTTAGACTCCTCTTTTGAAAAGAGGACTCGGCATAAGGTCTTGGTAGTCGCAGGTGGCTTTCAACACTTGGATCATGTTCTTTGGAGTCCACAGCATGTAGGCTCCTTTAGTGGTCGGGATCTCCTTCCCTTTCTTTTAGGACTCCCACCAATGGTATAATGGACCTTACTTTGGAAGATTGCCTGCTTCCTTGTAGTTTTTGGATTGCGGGTCTTTATGTGCCTTGCTTCCACTTCTTGGTACCTTTGAGAGGACTTGCGCCATATGCGCTCCTCTTGGTCGTCTAGCATCGATCAATTCAAGTGGGACTTGGGCCAAGCTCGTGAGACTCAGGGTGTTAATAAGGATGCCTTGGGTGACTTTTAGACTTCTGCTAGGGCGGTCCAAAGTCTTGTCGCTTGAACTTACAAGGACGACTCATCCACCCTCGATCGGCTTTGTTGGGAGTTTAACTTCTGCTAAAGTGAAGCGGTAGGATGCCTTACACTTAGTCAATTTAGTTGAAAGGCTATCCTCCCTTTGTAACATTGGAGAACAACTTTGGCGCGACAACTACCAGTTAGGCGCTATACCGAGTTAAAGAATGGGTTACTTATGTACCCTCTTGTCTTTCTCCAAGTCTTTTTACGCCACCACAGCAGCAGAGGTCGCTAACCTTTCTTTGCTGGCCTTCGAGTCTGGACTTCCTAGTGATCCAGTGCAGATTGTTCATGATTTTCGCCTCTCTCAAGGTGCATCTGAGAATGACCTCCTGGGTCAAGTTCTTCCAGCTAGAACCGAATCTGTCTAAGCCGGACTCAGTAGGCCTAGTTCCAGCAAGTGCTGTACTAGATGACTTTTTTGCTCTTTATGTATTCCTTTTCTTTATAGCCACACATTTATCTATGTATGTAAGCTAACTTGTTACCTTTGTACTTGTAGGCTTTCAAGCACTTTGCCTCGGCTTCCCGTCACCTTTCTAAGAAGCTTAAGTAGCTATCACAGGCTCGGGAAGCTTAGTGAATTGTCGAAGCTGCCTTAGTCGACTTTCAGACTTCTGCCGAAATAGCCCGAAGTCTTGCTATTCGTACACGCCAAAAGGACATGTCTACCATTGCTAGTCTTCGCCAAATGTTGGTTTCTGCTGAAAGGAAGATGAAGAACGTCTCTTACTTGGCTAACCCTGTGAAGAGCTTTCCTGTCTTCGTGATTTTGGAGAGCAAGGACGGTGAGGCTGCCATCGCTGGGTACTGGACCGAATTCAGTAGGGAGTTAGTTATGGAAAACTCCTTCTCGTTTCTCAGTCTCTTTGTTCTAGCACACTGCGAAAAAAGTCAGCGACCTTTCCTTGCTAGCCTTCGAATCCGGACTTTCAAGTGATCCATCCCAAGCCGCTTGCTACGGCTTTCGCCTCTTCCAAAGTGTGCCTGAAAGAAGTCAGGTTCTTCCAGCCAGGACAACTCCTGCCCAAGCCGGACTCAACCGACCAACCTCCAGTAGGCGCAGCTTCGGGGGGCCTTGATGACTTTTTCGTTGCCTTTCATTTACTCGAAGCATTTTACTTTGCAGTCTTTGTCTTTCCTCTAGGTTGTAACCCAAGCAATTTTGAAGTTTGAATGAATAAAAGTTCTTGATTTTTTCTCTCTATCTTGCTTACCCCCAATTTAAGTTTATGACAATATAATCAATATACTTAAATTAAGACAACTTTTTGAAAGAATCTACATTATATTGAACGTACTTTTTCAAATATTTTGCACTCAAAGGATGGAGGATCTTATTCATGTCCATGCCCTCGAGGTACTAGGTGCCTGGGCGTGCCACTTTGGCGACCTGGTATGGTCCTTCCCAATTTGCCACCTTGGAAGCGATTTGCCTTGACTCGGGAGTTGTGGTACTTGGCAATTCGGCCTTTGTACCGTGCCAACCTTATGTGGGTTGCGTCTCTTCTTTCTTCCAGGAGATTAAGACTCATCCGCAGCTGCTAGTCATTTTGAGTGGAATCAAAAGACTATATGCGCGGGGATGAAAGTCTTATCTTGACCGAAATTAATGTTTTTGCCCCAAAGGCTAGCGAGTAGGATGTTTCGCCTATTGAAGTCCTAGGTGTAGTGTGGTACGCCCACATCACTTGCTAGTTTGGACCTCAGGCGGCTGCCTTCTGGATGGCAGCGAACCTCTGCCACTTGTCGCGTGATCGAATATACTTCTTGGAGTCTTCGGCCATGGTCGACCAAAAGTAGCCTTGCCTAACTAACTTCTTTGCTATGGATCTTGTTCCTTCATGATTGCCATAGACACCTTCGTGCACTTCCTGCATTGCACAAGTGATCTCTTTAGGTTCTAAGCATCTAAGGAGAGGTAAAGAATACCCCCTCTTATAAAGCTTAGCCTCTTATGCCACGTGCTTGGAAGCTTTGAACTTTAAGTCGTCGGGCGTCTTTTTTGTCGTATGACAACTTCCCCTCCCCTAAAGTATTCAAGGAAGGGGGTCAACCATGTTTTTGGCGAGATTGAGGTTGCTCGCTAACTTCGTGTATCAGCTCGGTAGTGATGTTAGGCTAGCCTAGGATCTCTATCAGCACGGTCTTGTCCACCTTGGTTTCGCAAGCGGTCTTTGACTTTGCCAAAGCATCGGTCTTGGCGCTTTAGAACCTGGGTACTTGCTTGACTTGTACCCCTACAAGTGTTATTCCTTGGACAGCCTCACCTGGAACCAGTACTCTTTCAACAGCCTTTTACTTCAGGGACCCTTTACCACGCCCCGTAGGGTTGTGTGATATCATTCCCTTGAGGACAGTTGTTCTCCTTTGACTTGCCCCACCCCCATGAGTAGGGAGCTTTACCACCTGGTGGTAAGTTGACGCAACCACCCTTAGCCCATGAATCCTAGGTCTTCCCAGTATTGCGTTGTAGGCAGAGTCGTCGTTTACCACCAAGAAATTGATGAAGTACAGGACTACGTGACCCCTTCGCCAAAGGTTACTTGAACCTCGACTGATCCTTTTGAGATCATAGTGTTCTCGCCAAACTCGACTAGGGGCGTTGAGTTCGACTTGAGCCTTTCCCTTCCCAGTTTTATGGCGTCGTAAGCTTTTAGCGACAGCACATCTGCCGAACTGCCTCCGTTGATGAGGATTCTTCTGACGCAAATGTTGGATATGGTCAGGGACACCACTAAGGTGTCGTTGTGCGGTTCGTGCAGTGCTGCAGCCTTAACAGTAGTGAAGCCCAGTTGCTCGTCCACTACTTCCATTATGTGCACTTCTTCGCCCCTTTGCGCGCCTCTGGCCTGCCTCACTTTGTCCTTCCAACTTCGATTGGACTCACCCACAGCCGGCCCTCCGACGATGGTTATGATTTTCGGCGGCGGTGGTGACTTTTCGCCTCTCATTTTCTTGCTTGGGGACTCAGACGTTTTTCCAGCATCTTCCACGTACTTGTCCAGGCGTCCTCTTCGAATGAGAGACTCTATGGACTCTTTCAGGCCGTAACAGTCCGAGGTAGCGTGGTCGTGATCCCTGTGACATAGACAGTACTTTCCTTTATTTCTTTTGTTGGACCCTACCTTAATCCAGCTTGGCCACTTCAACTCCTCCTTATCTTGAATTTCTATCAAGATATCCTCTATAGGAATTTTCGTGGGAGTGTACTTCTCGAACCGTCTAGGGGGTACCCCTCGTCGTTTGGTCTTCTCTTTTTTCACTAGGCACTCTTTCGCCCTTCGCTTTTGCGATTCGTTGTAGTCAACTTCGTGACGGCTGTCTGACTTCTCACGCTCTGGAATGGAGCACCTTCCTTCTGTGCCTCATCTAGAGTTGACTAGCTCCCCTGCACTCATATACTTTTACACTCTGGTCAGCAACTCAGCATAAGTGAGTGGAGCCTTTTTCCACAACGACCACATGAATTTTTCATCCCTGAGTTCGGCCACGACTGCTGCGAGAGTCGTGCTGTCAGGGTACCCTTCAACTTGCAGCGACTCGTTGTTGAAGCGGCAATGTACTCTCGAAGAGTCTCATGAATCCTTTGCCTCACGATCAGCAGATGGGTGACCGGTTTCTTCTGATCTCGCCCCCTAGAAATTGGATGTCGAAGGCTCTGGCTAGCTCTCTGAATGAGGCAATGGACTTGCGCTTGAGCTGCCTGAACTATCTTTAAGCTAGTCCGGTGAGCGTGAATGAAAATGCCCTGCAATTGATCGCCTCTCGGACTTCATGGAGTTCCACCCATGCCCGATAGGGATCCAAGTGCTCTACAGGATACGTAGATCCATCATACTTCTTGATTGCAGAGAGCTTGAATTTTGCTAGGACGGACTCCTCTATGATCTCTTTGATGAAGGGAGGGTCAACTTGGTCAATTAGGCTGTCCAGGTTCAGTCCGTCTTGGCCCTGCACATTCTTCATACTCCCCAATTGGTCTTGGAGGAGACGAAGCTGGGCCACCCAAGGTTGTGCCTCGGTTCTGTCACAGTCCACCTCTCTTCGGTGTTGGTTGAGCACTCCACCTCTCTCTACTCTCAAGTCTAATCTCGTCGTTCGGGCACTTGGAGTTTTCCGGGGATATGGGGTGGATGACCCTCGTGTGGTACTTCTTGGTAGGCTACTTCGACTGAGTGCGTCCGAGAAGACTCTGTTATTCTCGATCCGATCCTCTGGTAGACCGAATGCTCCTTCCTCCGATCATTACCGCCCAGTCGAAGTCGTTCGATCGATCTTCGGTGTTGGGTATGAACCTTTTTCGGTACCTCCGTAGTTGGGGCTTTCCCTTTGACAGGGTCCTAAACCTTTTCGCCACAGCCTTTTTCTTGATCGTCTGTCGCTGCGCCACCCCCTGCGGTGCCTACTGGTTCCCAGCATCAGCTGTTTGAGCCGGAGGAGGTTGCTAGAGCAACTCTACCAGGCGGCTCAAACTCCCCGCCATCCCTTGCACTTGTTCCTCCAAAGCCGTAAACTTTGGATCTGCACGCTCCAGTTCTTGCCTGGCTATCGCACCCTCAAGATCCGGGTGGTTTTCGACACGAACGACGTCATGTCATTTGGAGGCAATCCTCCTCGGAGCGTGCTCGACATCCGATTCTTCATCGACACCGTGGCGGTGGCTGTTCTCAACGTTTGACATTTTTGCAGGAAAATGGATTGTATTTTAGCGTTTTAGGTAGAACACTCTCTTGTCCTCCTAGACAGAGCCAACTATTGATGCCGAAAAAAGGATATCCACAGTAGATTTGTTTTAACTAAGGACAAAAATGCCTGCAAAAAAGTCAAAATTAGGACACATCGATCTGGTGTGAGCCACATGGTCTCTGATGCCTAAGTCACTAATGGAATGACGTAAGAGTACTTAGCTTAGAATCCGTCCCTTGGACTAAAAAATGACTTGACTTTTATAGCAGTAGGTCTTGTAACCGCTGCAGCTAACTTATGACGATATAATGGTCGGCCGTTAGAAACGTCCATCATTAAGTCGGGTATGAATACCAGCGTAACTCATGATTGTTACCCTTTGGAGGTGTAACGGTCTTGACTCTGGACTCAGTCGACTCTTCGGAGAGTCCTGACCTCCACAGCCAACCCAATTGGGCTGACCTACTCGTTGTAAAGGGCGACGCCACGAGGTGCAGCGCCTTCATATGTCACTTGGACTCGATCGACTCTTTGGAGAGTTCTGACCTCCAAGACCAATCCACTCGGATTGACCTACTTGTTGTAAAGGGCGACACCTCAGGGTGCAGCGCCTCCAAACGTTACTTGGACTCGGTCGACTCTTCGGAGTCCTGACCTCAACGACAAATCCACTCGGATTGGCCTACTCGTTGTAACGGGCGACACCATGAGGTGTAGCGCCTCCAAACGTTACTTGGACTCAGTCGACTCTTTGGAGAGTCCTGACCTCCACGGCCAATCCACTCGGATTGACCTACTCGTTGCCCGACTCGAGAAGGGTTAGGCTGCAAGAGTCGACCCCTAGGGGGTCGAGGCCTTCCTTGGCTGACTCCTAGGGGAGCCGGACTTGCTTGGCCAACCTCTAGGGGTCGGCAAAAGGCGTGACCGACCCCTGGGGGGTCGAGAAAGGCGTGGCTGACCCCCGGGGGGGTCGGCAAAGGACGTGGCCGACCCCCGAGTGGTCAGCGTTGGCTTGTTTGTCCTTCGGGTGGGTCCCAACCTCTTCCGAGTCTTTTAGGATTTTTTTAGCTTAAAACAAATACCGTCAATTTCTTCGCCAAATTTTAAGTTAAATTTTGCGGGGATAAGAATTAAAATAGGTATCGGTGATGGGGACGGTAAATTATCATGTCTCCGCCTCATGGACATATCTAGGTATGGATAGAATCTACGGGTGATTTCGGTTCGACTTTTGTCGGTTTTGTGCCAAACTGATAACCAAACCAGTATCCTCAATTTTTCAATAATTGGGTCCTAATCGATGTCCAAGAAATGACAAACTATTTTTTCGGTTTTATTTGTTTTGGATCGGTTTTCGGTTTTGATTTCAATAAAAATTTTGATTTTTTTTTCAAGTTTTTTTTATCTCATTCACAATTTGATTTTAATTTTATTCTAAAGACTTTTATTTAAATAACAAAAAAACAATACTTTTCATAAGTATTACAATATTTACAAATACTTTTATTTCATATTTCACATCTGATTTGGTTCGTCCATCAAATTTAAATACTAACATATATATTTTTCTTATTACTTATATATTTGGTTCGGTTCGGTTTTTTATTAGTTCTTCTATCATGAACCGAAGTCGAACCGATATATTTCAGTTTTCTAAAATTTCAAACTGATCGTTCCAATATCGTTTCAAAAAACTGAATCGAATTAGATCGGTTTGATTCAGTTGGATTTTGTCGTTTTCGATTTTTTCTTTCACCCCTAGTAGAATGAGCTTACTTGTACGCACAAATACCCGTCTTATATTTATTAGATATTTGTTAAAATTGAATTAATATAATATAGAGAAACTAAATGAATGTAGGGTACTTAATACTTGTACTATATCATAAGTATACTCATCAAAAGGTTTGGTAGCGCGTTGATTTCATTGTTTGACACTAGTCCAATTTAATATCACGTCACTGTTCCATTCTAAAAATGAGTATTTAAGTCTCATTTATTTGAGAACAATTGTGTAATCCTTGTGGTCTCACTCAAATGAATAAAAATCGAAGAAGCCATTGTAAGAAGTTTGTCAAAATTGTGTACAAAATATGGTAGTTTTCTTTTGAAATTTATTATAGGTTGCAAATTATAATTTCTCTGGTGACTTTATATATATATATATATATATATATATATATATATATA
>JBBMEG010000187.1:0-10049 GCA_037832605.1 Cyclanthera cordifolia
AGTCTTTAGAATAAAATAAAAAATCCAATTGAGAATGAGACAAACAAATTTAAAAAATAAACCAAAATTTTTTTTGAAATTAAAACAAAAAACTAAACGAAAACCGAACCGAACCAATGGTTTTGTCCTTTATTGAATATAGATTCGGACCCAATTTTTAAAAAATTAGGGATTTTATTTATTTTATTGGTTGTGCACAAAAATGACAAAAACCAAATTGAAATGACCCCTACTCATACCCTCCTCGACCTTCAACATTTATCGAACTATATAAGTCTTAATATATAAATTCTACGGGTTGTTTGGCTCTATCTCCTTGCTGTAAAGAGCCTTTTGTTCATCTTGCCTTCTATGCAAGATTCACATACAGGTAAAGTGTACATGTCTAATCCAATTAGATAACCACTTTTTACTAACCTTTCAATCCTATTGAAATTTAGGTGACCCAACCATAGAAGTCAAATATGTGTATCTGGTTTAGAAGAAATTATTTGTCTTTTATTTGTTTTGCTATTACCCAACGACTATTAGATTTAAAACAACTTTTCTAATCCTAACCTTTATGACTATTATCTCAACAACTCTTGGGAATTGTGGGTAGGAGCATGCAAATAACGTGGCGGAAGAGTGTATATAATTACAAAAATTTATTTAATCAATAACTAATTCAATTAATTATTAATCTACATGCAACCCCTAGGTGATTAACTGTTGTTGAATAATAAATGACTCACCTTGACTGACGCCTCTGATCATGTCTAGCGTGTCTTTATGTTGGGTAGAATCATGATCAATTCCATGAGCCTGTTGAGTAGGATCTCACGATCAATTGAAGTTATGACTGCTACGCTGCACTCAGTGCCTGGTAGAAAGCTTCTTAGAGAAAATGTGCTGAGAAGAGATTTTAACTCACGAGGAAAAGAGATGACACAATTCTTAGAGTGTTTCTCAATTTGAGAATAAGTTTACTCAGAAGGATGAGAATGAACAGCCCCAAGGTCTTCTATTTATAACAGAGGAGTGAAATATTTAAAATATGAAAATATAATATATTTAAATATCTAATTTAAAAATATTGGAAAAATAAAAGATTTCTTTCCTAATTTTAAAGACGGATTCGTAATATTGTTTTATTAATTTATTTGATATTTATCCAATAAATTCCAAAATCATAATAATCCAATATATAATTTAAATAAATAAATCTGTATAATTAATATATCCAATATATTAATTCTGTACTTTAATAATTATCCAATAATTATTACACCAATTAATATGTCCAACATATTAATTTATATTCTCCATTTAATAATTATCCACTAATTATTAAACCAGTTAATATGTCCAACATATTAATTTATTATTCTCAAGCCTAGATAGAACCTTTCTTCAGCAGGATTCCCTTCCAACCAATCATTCCATAGTCAAATTTCTTTTTAATTAATCTTATTAACTAAAGAATCAAGTGATCATAATTAATATTTTTAATTCTAATCACTTTTATGGATTATTGGGCTCTACCCTTCTTAAAACAATTTTTAAAGAATTTATTCATTAGCAGAATATTTAAAACGAATATTTGGGTTTTTATTTTGAAAAAACTATTTTTCAAAACATAATCTATACATTCAACTTAATCAAGAAAATAAACAACATTTATTTATTGTGTGACCTACATGCTTAACAACTCTAAATATGAAATCCAATTCTAAAAAATATCGAATATATTTAACACATATTTATGATGGAAGAATCTTTTTAACCTAGGGTGAGATTTTAAATCTATATGACATACTATAGGCAACAATCAAGACACGCAAACAAGTAACATATAATTTAAAATAGTAATTGACCGATTTAATGTTTGACATATTTCTAGGAATTGAAAACTGCAACCATACTACACATTGATACTTCAAAACATATCTTGGATCTTCATCTTCTCGGACTTGTGGAATCTTTGACAAGGCAAAAACGAACCTCTTAAATATTTCCCAAATATTTTTCAAAAATATTTTAATATGTAAATGAACACCAACTTTTAAAGATTATCGAAAACAATCCCATCAAAAATCTTCCAAAGATAATTGATTAATTTTAAAATTTGTATTTGATTTTATTTTAAATTTATGGTTATTAATATTTCCAAAAAATATTGACCATAATTGATTCTTTTATATTTTCTAAAAATAATGAGTTTTGAGAAGATAAAAATATTTTTGGGTCAGAATCATAATATTCAAGATATTCTAATTTAAATTATCTTTTAAAATCTTCAAGGATATTGGTCAAATTTTAAATTTTCTTGAACTAAATCTCAATTTATCATTCCAATATTTTTCAAAGATATTTGATAAAATTCTTGAGATTTTTCTTGTTGATAGAGTAAGGGTTATAATAAAAAATCTAATTCTACTTTGAATATAAAACTTATATTCAAAATGAAACCAGAATTAAGTACAAAATGAATTTGAAGCAAACATATATTAATCAAATCGCATGACACACTAGAGGATGCTATAGCGATTATCTATGACAATATGGTTTGAGTCCAAGACATGCTTCCTATATTTTAATATGCCCAGCTATTAGTACAAATTAATGTCGCACGAGATAAAGAAATTTCGAATTTGACTAATATAACTTATATATTAATTTATTTATTTTTAAATGATATTTATCCAATAAGTGTTAATTACATAATATATCTAATATATTAATTCTTTACTTTAATAATTATATAATAATTATTAATTCAATTAATATGTCGAACATTTTAATTAATATTATTTATTTAATAATTATCCAATAATTATTATATAAATTAATATGTCCAACGTATTAATTTATAATTCTCAAACTTAATAATAATTATTCAATAACTATTAACCTAGTATGTCGAACATATTTTCAACACAGAACCCAATAATTATTCCAATAAATTAATATTTTCTCAATAATATTTATTCGATAAATATTAAATTAATATATCTAATATATTAATTAATTAAGTTTAACTATTAAATCTAATACTCCTATTAATTATATCCCTCATAATTAATCTTTGAATTTGAACTTCTCAAATTCATTATCTAATGAATCAGTGTAACCGCAATTATAAGCTAGTCGATGATAGATGGACCTATAGGTTAAAAGCTACGACCCAGGATCTAATGCCTCCTCGTTAACGTCAAGTTTATTCTGCTAAAGGTCTTTACGAAATTCTTTCGCATTATAGGACAAGTTAATGTCAACGGATAAAAACGGTCATCTGTGATATGATCCTTCACGAATTTGTTCGTAATTTACAGTTGGATTAAAATAACTATTCTACCCCTGTGACTACATATTTCTCCTTAAACGCCACTAATTTCTCTAATGAACAAGTTTTTTATAGTCACACTATAAATGAATGTCATCTAGGGCCAATGGGAGGCTAGATCCCTTTGTTCAAGTCCCAAAATAAGTTCTTAAGGGAACAACTCTACTTCTTCCTCAATATTAGGAAAAACGTGAATTACTTCTTGTGACGTTGTGTTCCCAAGTACTCACTACGACAATCTCCAATGTGGGAGGCTTATTGACCCGGTGTTGTTTGACTGATCTCACCCATGCACATCAAATGATACTTTTATAGAGTACGAGTTTGTAACTAACTCAGGATTAAGATCACATCGACATACGATCATCCTTAGCGAAGTAGTTAATGTTAGTCTATAACGGAAGTACTTGCTTGATCATAAAACTTTTGTTTCCATCTTATCTAAAATTTGCATGGGCGCCCCTACTTACATGTCTCCGCGTGATTAACTAGGATCAGGTCGTTTGCTACTTTTGTAAAGCGAATTGCATCGAAAGTGTTACTAGGACTTAGGCACCCTAGCTTTAGTCCATATATTGTAGACGAATTAGGTTATAAACTTGGAACTAGATCCACTTCCATGCTTAACATACTTGTCCAAGTGTTCATCTAAATAACCAAGGGTATATCAACACTAGTCCAATTAATGCGATAAGGCTGAATGACGTTTGAATATTAAATGCAAACTTTATGAAAAATAACTTTTATTAATAAATGTTGAACATTAAATGCTTTCTCTAATATAAGCTACTCGCCTTTAGAGCACAACCCCTAACAGATGCGAGTGGTATCTCCAATGCAGTACGCATCATATACATCATTCAATTGCCTCTTTGTAAATTATTTTTTTTCCTCATTTATTTAGTTATTTCTTCATTAAATTTAATTTCTACATATATCATTTATTCTTTATATATAAAAAAATCAAAGCGAAAAGGGCAATATTGCATTAGGATATTGTCGAAAGCAATGCATACAATATTAGGGCAACATATTAAATTTTGGATTTACAAAAGTATAGCCATTAAAATCCTCTACACGTGTTAATATAGTCTTTGCAACGGCTAGTTTGACTTTAATGGTTAGAAATTTTAAAATGCAAAAATTATGAAACTCGTCGTTGGGGTCACGGTAATGTTGCAAACAATGGTAATATCAGATTGACGGTCATATTATTAACAACTTTCCTATTAAGCCCAAATTTAAATCTCGATTGTACTTATTTTCTTTCTCTACTCTCAATTTCTCTCACACTACCCAGAAATCACTTAAATTCACTCCACTTTCTAAAATCCTTCTCGAGTTCCTTTTTTTCTTCTCAAAATCATTAAAAATTTTAAATAAAATCAAACACTCGATCCTAGTTCGTCGATTGAAAGAGAGTTTCCTTCACAACCTCAAAGAAGAAAGAATTTGATCTTGATGTTGAATCAAAGAAGGAGTATGTCCCTCCGATTTGGAAGAGGGTAAAGACAAAAACATCCCCCTCCATGATCTTAGTGGAGGCCAGCTGATCTGAGTCAATGAGTGCAATCCTGCTCCAAAGAATCTAGCCTGAGAATCTCAAAGGATCAACCTTAGAGTCGGTAGTTTTGAACACTCTCTCGGGCTAATAGAAGAAGCAACAAGTTACAGAAGCAATTAAGAGCTCCTCAGGAGAAGAAGTTGGTGAGGAATGTATGCAATTCTTCAAGTCTCTAAGTGAAGTACTGCCTTCTATGGAGATTGAGGAAGGAGCTCAAGCTTTAATGCAGGACACATCGCTGCAGTCAACCGTATCGAGCAATAGGAAGGAAGCCACGACTGAAGGGAAGTAGTACAAGCACGATCCTGTATAAAGAGAAGAATCATACCCTGAATATTGGGTGGAGGACGAGGTGATCAAATCAGATGGGGTGGAAAAGAAGGAAAAAACTACAGAACCTACAAAAGAGAAGATGAAGAGAAGAAAAATGAGAAAAGTTATTACATCATCTTCTAAGATGTCCTCCGCAACACAAAAGCGCGAAAGAACATCGTGGAAATTTTTTTGAAGACCATAATCTGGCCTCAGCTAAAGTAGAAGAAAGATTTTTCTTGCTGAAGACAAAGATGTTCATTTAGAAACATGGCTTCCAAAGAATATGGGTGCCATAAAGGGTAACCGATGCCATTACGAGGCGCAAGTGGACCACATTTGACCCACCAGAGTTAGAAGCTAGAATTGAGTTGGTTTGTAGGTTTTACACGAACATTAATAATGAGAGGAAACTCCACAGTCGAGTCTACGAATTCGCAATAAATGAAAGCACATCTGCTTGGAATAAGGTGCTTGGGTTGAAAGGAAAGTTTAATGTAGAGTACAATGCCATGGTAGCAAAGTTGATCGATGCGCAGTTAAAGGATTTCCTCGAAGCAATTGGTGGGCCAGGGGCTTCTTGGAAGATCACATCAAGAGCAAGGATTGTGTAGACAACCTTCGTCAACTCCAGACTGATGCTGACAACACATAACACTGATGTGAATAAGAGCTGGGTACAACTGCTATACTTATTGCATCCATGATTCAACATCGATGTTGACCGCATCATCGAGGGAGAAATCAAGTAATACATCAATATGAAGAAGAAAAAGTTATTCTTCTAACACTCCCTAACACTTTCGTGTATTGATTAGAGAGTGCGACCAACATCTGTGATACTATGCTAGCACCAAGACTACCCTACCAAATACGTGAATCACAAGCGAGGGTGGTTGTGAAGCAACAAAGTGTAAGAGTAGTGGTTGGAGGTTATGAAAAGTGTTGAAACAGTTGGCACAGATGAAGAACCACAATAGCATTACTATGCTCAAGCTCGGGCATATGAGGAATATGTTGAACGACAGGACGATTATTGAGGCAGGCGGTCGAGTGAAATATGGGGTCCAGTTCCCAACATTTCGTCAATCGGCCTTGGAAACCTCCATCACCAATCCGAAAAGAATACAATTCTTCTAGTGATAGTCCTATTTTTCTATATGGGAGTCTAAATTTTTTTTTTTTTAATTACTTGTAAATTTTTGTTTTTTTCTTATTTATGTAATTAAATCTAGTAATGAATAATCAAAATTCTGTTTACCCTAACTTTTGCCTATCCTTCTTGCTAACTTTTGAATATTAATATTGTTGCTAACCATATTTCTGATGTCCTACGCATTGCATAACATTAGATTTTTAGAGTAAGCTTAGAAATACTCATTCGATTTTTTTTTGTGAGATTCCTTTAATCCTACTTACATATTTTCCAAGTTTCTTTAATTCTTGTTAGATTTGATTGTTGAGTGCATTAACTTTCTTGTTATTTAATGTTTGTCGCATTACTCTCAACATTGAGTCTATTCTTAAAAAATTTTGAGCAAACGAAAACTATTTAGCCTAACTTTGACTTTTGGTTTTATGAAATTTCTAGAATATCTGTAAGCTTAAACTAGCTCAAACCTTACTTAGAGTAATGGACAAAGGATGCACCCAAGATCGAATCTGAATGCTTAAACATCATTTCTTCTAACGTAGAAAAATCAAAGTTTAGGGGGTGGAATTCACCTTCATTTAGGACAATGAAGATTTCAAGTTTAAGGTTGATGAAAATCATAGTTCCCTAATTGACCAAAATTCTACTCGGGGACAATCAATGCGGAAGGCATTGCCAAAAAGGAAAAAAAAGAAAAATACCAATGCTAGTGTCGTGGTTTCTTAAAGTATCCTCTAGTTAACCAATGCTTCAACTCTAGGATTGTTCCAATCACTTAGGTTACTAGTGTTCTCAAGTATGTCATTCTAAGAACTATGCATTCTTAGGTTAATTATAAACATCATTGAACCCTAATACATTAATAAGATTAATGGCATTAAGTCCATGATTATTCGTACGAACACATGGACACGTATGTGGCATATACAAATAAATCTAGTTCTAAGGATATAACTAAAACTTATCTATAGTATATGGACTAAGGCTGGGAGTGCACTTTGTAGTGATTGTAGACAACCTGATAGTGGTTGTTCATGTGGAGAATTTTAGTGGGAGTGTCTATGAAAAAAAAATTTTTGTATAAGACTCAACCAAAAATAATATATCTGTGTAGTAATTCTATTAAAGACATATATAAAATATTTAACTAGGATGATCATATGCTGGTATAATCTCAATCATGAGTGAGTTAATAACTTTTTCTTTATGAAAGTGTCATTTGATGTGCATGGGTGAGACCAATCAAACAGTGGTTAATCAATATACCCCACACGTTCGGGATTATATTTTAGTCTCTATGATTAGACAAATGTAGAATTTAGTTCTTATAGTTTGATAAAATATAGAATTTAATCTCTATGATTTGAAAAAAAAATTGAATTTAGTCTCTATGGTTTGATAAAATCTAAAAAATAATCCATGTCATTGATACATCCTAGGCAATTAAATACCTAGATGTAACTTTTGATAAATGAATGATGTGTTTTTTTGTTCAATCAATTACTCACTCACACTCTCATCGTTAAATACATAAATAACTAAATTCTACGCATTTTATTCACCAACAAATTATGAACGATATAGATTATTTTTTAGATTTTATCAAATTCTAGAGATTAAATTATAATTTTTTGTGGAAGCAGATGAATTATAACTTAATCACTTATTCTAAGGCTTGAACAAAGGGTATGTGCCTCTTATTGGCCCCAAAAGATATTGATTTATGGTTTGACCTTGAACAACTTGTTCATTAAAAGAATTATTAGCCTTCGAGGTGAAAGATATAATCATAGGAGTAAAACAAACTTTTGATCCATTTGTAAATTATGAAAAACTAGTGAAGGATCATTTAACAAAGGATCAATTATATCTGTGGACATAACTTGTCATATAGAGTCAAAGAGTTAAGCATTAGCATTTAGTGAAAGAAGATGATGTTAACGAATAGGGATTGAATCTTGAGTCGTTTATCTTTCAAACTATAGATTCACTAATTCTCGAGTTAGCTCATATTTGCTTGTATACTATATTATTAGTATGCTAGTTTGTAGTGTTCAAACTAATTGATTTAATATGTTTAACATAGTAATTAAAATTAATTTTAGGTTAATTTCTTAAACTAAGTATTGATATATTGTATATCAATATTTATTAGATAAATATTGATTCTGGATAATTATTTTATATATAAATAGAATTATTATTTATTAATTAAAGAGAATTGATTAATATATAAGATATATTAATTAAAGAGTAACTATGAAATAGATGTCGTTGACAACTAATTGATATATTATATATATTAATTAAAGGAAACATAAAATAAAAATATTTATGAGATAAATATTCAAAAGAAATTTTCTTGCATTATTGGATATATCGACTATTTTTTAATATAAGATTATTAAAAGATATTATGGTTACCTATAAAGTCTAGGTAATTTTGATCCTAAGGCCTCGTTGTAGACATCTCATCTCAACTTAAGTTGTAAATCCTCTAAGAAAAATTCTTCCAACTCATTTTTCTCTAAAGGCTTCACACCTAGACCTTAGTGATGTAGAATGTCATAGCTTGAAAGATTTAGAGATTTTCAAGAAATCCCCTTAGGAATAGTCAATCTTATTGAATAGTAAAAAGACCAACTAAAATTGATCAGAAGTGTCAACTGAGTTAGTGTTTATTGCTTTATTGACTAAACATTTATCTAGGGAGTTTGTATTTATATTAATATTATTAATCTAATTAATTAAAATAATAATGCTTTCATAGTGTTAATCGTGAAAACCACTACTACAAATAAGGGAAAATGTATCGGTCAAACCAAAATGTTTTATAAAACACGGATATTTGGTGTCGGTAATATTTAGTGTCAGTTTTTTGGTGTCGGTCACCACTTTTGGTGTCGGTCAGGCTGACACCAAAGGTGACCGACACCAATGATCAAAAGCCGACATAATTTACACTTAAAAAAATGGTCAAAGTGACATTTGGTGTCGGTCCGACCGACACCAAAAGTCAAAAAATCGACACTAAAATCCCCATTTAAAAAATTGGTCCAAATACCCCTTGGACAACAAATCTTCTTTTTTTTTCCCTCATTTCTTCTTGTTTTCTCCAAAAAACCTCCATTTTTTCTCCATTTTTTCTTCGAAACCCTCACTTTTTCTTCTTCTTCTCCCAAAAACTCCATATCTTCCCCAAAATCTCCATTTCTTTACTTCTTCTTCTTCTTACCCGCGGCCAAAAACACTCATTTCATTTTTTTTCTCCCTTTTCATCGAAACCCTCCATTTTTCTTCTTCTTCCCAAAAACTCTATTTCTTCCCAAAAAACTCCATTTCTTTACTTCTTCTTCCTACCCGCAGCCAAAAACACCAATTTCTTTTTTTTTTCTCCCTTTTCATTGAAACCCTTCATTTTTCTTCTTCTTCTTCCCCCAAAAACTCCATTTTTCCCCAATAACTCCTTTACCCTTGGCTATTTCTAAACATTTCAAGGTACTAATTTAATTTCTTCGTTATTTTCACTCGTTTACCCCGCAGTTATTTCTTTGTTATTATCATGTATTCCATACTTTTTAATAGTGAAGTTCATCTAATTAGAAGGCAAATGCTATGTTTTTTAGTTTGCTAAACTTATGTATTTTGTTTAGAGTAATACTTGCCTCTAAGAACAAAGTGTTGATGCATGCATG